>JZKD02S0613075.1:926202-955681 GCA_000966675.3 Picea glauca
GGAATTTAGAGGGAAAATATCATTATGCATGTTATAATAATGTCATAAGGAGGGTGAGCATTTCTATCATTCTATGTTCTTAGAGAGAAGGGATGCCTTCATCAGATAAAGAATATTTTATTTCTGAGACATCATCAAATTGTTCGCATACCTCTTCTATTGGGACTAGGAAATGCCATAGGAATGTTTGTAATGCAAATGAGGCGTCGTATTTTTCAGCTAGTCATAATTTTGATCATGGTGCAAGCAGTTTTATTCAACATGTTCCTCATGAAAGTCATAAATCAAAGGACTTTGAAGGCACCGATGATGAAGAGGAGGACTATGATGGTGATAAATATAGTCATTATTTTAATAGTAATGAAAATAATCAAAATGTAAGTCAAAGTGAAGACTACGATCAACGTTTAAATGATTGGGATGAAAATTTTCTTCCAAGTGAGGAGTTTCAACATACCGATGAAGATTTCCAAGGAACCAATGAAAATGATGGAGAAATTCCCTCCAGTGGAAATTTTAATAGTGAAGATGATTATGACAATGGTGGACATTTTTTCTCGAGTGGGGAATTTAAAGACAACAATGTTGGTGATTATGAATTTCCTCCTAGTGAATATTTTGAAGGTATTGATGAAGAGTTTCCTCCAAGTGAGGATTTCCAAGTCATGAATGAGGATGAAGAATAATTTCCCCCAAGTGGGGATTTTAAAAGTAATGATGACGATTATGGAAATGCTGGACAATCTTTCTCGAATGAGGAATTTAAAAGAAGCAATGTTGGTGCTAATGATTTCCCTCAAAGTGAGGATTTTGAAGGTACCGAAGAGGATAATGAAGATTTTCTTCCAAGTGAAGATTTTGAAGCTAGTAATGAGGATGATGAAGAATATCTTTCAAGTGGCGATTTTCAAAGTAGCAAAAATGATTACACCATTGGTGTTCACTCTTTCCCGAGTGATAAATTAAAAAGAAACAATGTTGATGTTGATTTTCCTCCAAGTAAGGATTTTCAAGATGTTGATGAAGGTTTTCAAGGCACTAACCAAGATGGTGAAAATTTTCACTCAAGTGGGGATTTTGAAAGCAATGAAGATGATTATGTCAATAGTGGACACAATGTTGATGATGATGTTCTCAAACATTCAGTTGCAACAAATGAAGGTGATAGACATTCTCTAGTTCAATCTCCTCACAATGTTTTGCTTAATACTCCTTGTGGTGATAAGGAAAATCCTTCTAGTGAGGATGATGAAATAGTGGAGACATTGCAAAGAAACATTGTGTCTAGGACCAAGATTAGACCTTTTTATATCAATCCAAATCATTCTAGTTATACAAGGTCTAGGAAATAATTTCTCACTAAATCAATTTCCATAAGTGAATTGATTTCCAGTGAATGTTGTCAAAATAATTATTTGAAAAGAATGGACTACATGTATGCCTTGAATAAATGGAAGAAATATTTGTCAATGAATAAGAGCATTCAAAATTCATATTTGATGGGGTGCATGATATCCACCAATACAGGATATGATTATCGCATTGGGAATATTTTACTTTGTAGAAAGGCTTTCAAAAAAATTCACTCAATTGGTAATCTTCGTCTATCAAGAATCCAGACAAGGTTGGAAAAATATCCATCATTTTATTCAAAGGTACAGCATGGACGAGAGAGTGGGTCATTCACAAACACTGCATTGGCATGGATGCGTGATTTCATTTACAAACATGGAGAGTGTATGCCAAATAGAGACACAATATATATTCCAGTAATTTTTCAAGGAGGGAAATCTACAACTTGTACAAAGGATATGCTGAAGGTGTTGAAGGAAATGGTAATTTAATTACATATGCATATTTTACAAGAATATGGAAGAAACAATTCAACAATGTCTGTATTCCTGAGAAGTCGAGGATGGGGATTTGTAGTATATGTGTTACTCTTAAATCAAGAAGAGATAAATATGAAGGGGCGGAAAGAGGTATGTATTTACTATTTTGTTTTTTTTTTTAATTGAATAGTTATCAACTATGAAAACATACAATCAATATTTCCATTTTATGTCATGTGCAAATTCCATAATCAAAGCACTTCAACAACATCGGAATCAACAATCAAGTGAAAGAAAAAAAATTTACAAACATCGGAAGAAGTGTTATGATGCTCCAAACAAATATTTAGGTATGATAATTGATGGCATGGACCAGAAGAAAACTCTTCTACCACATTTTGTTCGTACATCCAAAAATTTACAGGAAGAGAATTTCATTCAGTTTCACTTGGTTGGTTGTATGGTTTTCAATGGAAACATGTGTCCAAGAGTTTACTTCACAGCTCCAAATATTCATAATTATGCAAATCTGACCATCACCATAATTCATCATGTGCTCACTCACTGGTCTCAAAATATTCTTCAAGTTCTCTATCTACAGTTGGAAAACACTAGTCGTGAAAATAAAAATCAAATTGTGTTTGGATATCTAAGCATGCTTGTTGAAATGGGAATCTTTCAAAAGGTGAAAGTTGGTTTCCTTCTTGTTGGACACACTCATGATCATATTGGTCAAATGTTCAGTTGTTTTTCAGTAACATTGAAGAGGAAAAATGTTGGAAGTCTACCATCATTGATTGAATGTATCAATAAAGCATACATTCCAGAGCCTGTTTTTCATATATTAGAAGAAACTGTTGACATGCGAAGATTTACTCAGGGATCACATCGTGAAGAAAAATGTATTGAGAAGCTTAATGACATTAGCTTGCAACATCAATTTTGTTTAAAAAAAATTGATGGGAAAACACTTATATGGGAAAAGCAGCATTCAACTACTACAGAATGGGGGCCTTCATCAGGGTTATCATTTTTGAAGTTCAATCTAGATCGTCCAATTTTTGCATCAAAGTTATTGTTTTTACAATCAGTTGTTGAAATCCATAATGCACAAAGGCGTAATAGAGATGTACATTATTTTGAATGCCTGGAAGAAATTAAAAATTCCATTAAAGATACATATGATTACTTTGATGATGTTGATTATGTTTGGTGAGAGTCTTTTTTCAATAGTCAAAGTGACATAATTTCAATCTCAACAAATGAAGATACAATGTTGAGGACTCCATTTCATTGGCCACAAAATATGTCAAATGAATCTGAAGAAACAAACATTGTTGAAGTTCAAGAATCTCAAGGTGATATTGAGTTTACACAAGCAGAGGAAAGAGAAATGTATATTGGTTCGTGAAGGTCACGTGCACAACGTGAAGCCATGGAATACCTTTACAGGGGTTCAGTACAAGATACTAAGGAGGGTAGCATGATTGCAGTTTTAGCGACTGAAGATCCACATGGTTATCCATTATGGATAGGAAATGTTATAAAGGTTGAAAAAGAAAATGATGATCATGTTATTTCAATTGAAGTGCATTGGTATGCAACAAGTACACACCCATTCAATGGTGTGTACAAGCCAGAGATGGTGGTTGAGAAACATGTCAATAGAAAGAGAAAAAGAAAGGGTCAAAATACAACTCATTGTCGCACTGACCTCTTAAAATTAGATGATGTTGACATACTTGTCTATGACTTCAATTTGACAAAAAGAGGAACTATTTACTCCAAGACAACAGATATTATCAAGAGGTTGTTGTCGCAAGAAATAAATGCAAGATGGGAGTCTGTTGAACCTAGTCGTAGATCTAAAAGGCATTTGACATCTAAAATGTTGGGCATGCATGTAGACTCAGATGGTGCATTCATCGACAATAGAGAAGAGTATGGATCATCTACATCTTCATCAAAACATTCATCTGAAGACAATGTAGACTATGATGGTATTTCAGAAACCATGAGTCAATCTGAATAAGTGTATGGAACATTTTACGAATTTTTTATCCATATGATGTTTGTATGGTAACTAAAAAAGAGCATTGAACTTACATATGATCTTACATGAAGTTATGAATCTTATGTTATGTTTTATGAATGATATGTTTTTTTATTATGGAAAATATAATAAAATTTCTTAGCTCATATGTTTTTAATATGGTCAATATAACAATATTTTTAAGAAATTATTTATGTTTCATTCAATGTAACTTGTATTTACTTTTTTATTATTAAAAGTAAAAATTTATTAAAAAATGAGGTTGAATTTTTAAAGTATATTGTGATATTTTCATGGCATTATGTATTACCTTGTGCTTTATGTGATAATAACATTTAAAAAGTAAACATTTAAGGAATGATTTTATGATTTTGTTTACAGTATTGATAAGTTCTTTAACCACATTATAAAAATGTGTCATTTTCATATCCCAATTTTAGAATGGGTGCTACCTGTAGCAATACTTTTTAATTTGATGGTTGATTTTGAGGTTTTGGTTTCAATGGTACCAAGTGATAAAAATAAGATTTCAAATGATCTCAAAATTTAACGTTTTGAAAATAAAAGAAAAAAAAAACATCTTATTTGTTTTTAGGTGTTGATTTTAAGGTTTTTTTGAGCTACTGTCTAAGTTTTGTAGCACCACTTTTTTATTTGGGGGTTGATTTTGATGTTTTTTATGCAAAAATATGGATTTTTTGGGCCAGAAATCTCGTTTTGAGGTCACAGTTCTCATTAAGTTGGTAACTATGTTTTTAGGGTACCATTATGGCCATAACACATGAAATCATATAACTAAGCACGTTTATTGCATCTTTATGTCATTTTAGAATTTAAATCCCTTCTTTGTATTAAATGTTCGAGTTCGTAATTATTTATTTTTATGGACATTCATAACTTTCACATATAATACATGCAAACAATGTCATTTATTAAATTTTTTATGATTTGACAATTTTGGGCTTTTGCAATTTATGCAATTTTGAAGGAAGGTATTATTGGCATTTATGTTTATGGGATTGTGGTGGAAAATCCATTTGTGTTAAATTTTTTCATTGTTTGTATACCCACACTGTTCAATTTCATCCTCATTATGCACATCATCCCATCAAGTCCCCATTATGCACATCATCCCATTAATATTGTGCAGAGTGGTGTCGATCAAGTACTTAGCAGACATAATATCGATGATGTGTACACTAGGATCCTGCACTCATGGGAAGAGCTTACCTCATATGCACTTAGCTTGATTTTCAAGAAACTTTCGCTCTAGAAAATTCTTGTCCTTTTGAGACTTTGTAAGCACTAGAGGAAGGTTCCCATCCACCCAGATCACTAGAAAAAAATCGATATCGAACACTAGCGTTGCCATTGCAAGTCTAAGATTCTTCGATAGAATGATTCAAATGCTCGTCTCTAAGTGCTCAGGCTCAAACCACTTAAATTAACAATATTTGGTTTGAAAAATAACACAAACTTTGCCACTTCCTAAGTAACCAAACCAGTCATCTTTGCCACTTCCTAAGTAACCAAACCAGTCATCGAATGTATTGTATTTCAAAATTGCTCCCATCCCACTAATCTCGTGACTACATGACTCTTCTAAAAACGAAGTCTTGAATTATGTATTAAAATTTGTTTACCAACCAAAATAAAACCTTCAATTGAAATTTCCAATCCATGCAAATTGCAATATATATTACATTTTAACAATACAATTTTTAGAACCCCGAGGGGACAACTCAATTGACTTCTATCGTCGATTTGATTCTCGCATTCTTTAAATATCAGGGTTAGGGACAAGTAAAACTTCGTTCAACCGATCATCGGATCGATCCGCTCTCTGTCCGATGTTCTGTAGCTATTTTTCATTTGTAATATGTATATAGTTTGTTAACTCTATACGATTATTTTATTTTCTGTATTTTTCATGAAAGATGGGTCAGTTTTAAAGGGTTTATTTTCTGTGTTTATATGAACCCGAGGATTTGAACGCTGGAATATGGATATCGCAAGGATTCTTCCGATTTCAGTGGACATATCGCTTATAAATAAAGATCGTGTCGTGGTCTAATTGATCGTGGTTAAAGGCTAGGTTCTGGTCTTAGTATAATGTATACAGTTTAGTAAGGTCTGGTACAGGATTCGAATTATAGATCGAGTATGTCTTAGTTAGTTTGTAAGATCTTTAATGCCTGTATGACCTTGCCTTTGCGGGTGTGCTTGCAGGCGGGTCAAATTATTAATAATAAAATTGAATTTCCTCTTGCGGGAGGGTCGTGCAGGGTTGTTTTGGCCTGTGGTGCCTCTAGCCTCGGTGTTGTCTCGCTGTACAGGTTTTAATAATCTGTTGTCGTAGGTCATCGCATGCTTTTTCTCCTTTTGCAATGTTAGACACAAACAGTCGAAAATTGAAAGCACGACAATCGCTTGAAGCATGGTGAGGGTTTCAGGGGCAAGCGTTATACACCATGCAGAAGCTTAATTATTAGTGGGTCATTGCAGGGTCCAACGTGAGGAAACTATCAGTGCATGCCATGTATGCATCCCCATTCATCAACATATGATATCATCGACCAGATATGGGACGAGTTAGGGTACATTGGATTAATGGCTGCATACACATGCTAAGACATGTCATAAATGTCCAACAACCACAACCATGCCATCGTTCTGTAATTGAAATTTCAAAATTTAAACTATTGCACGCTTCATTTGAAAGAATTGAAATTTGAAATTTAAACCTGTGCATGCTTCATCTGAAAGAAAGTTGCAATGAGACATGGATTTTATGAACGAAATAAAGATGCAATGAGACATGGAGTTTATGAACAAAAGAAAACTGCAATGAGACATGGAGTTTATGAATGACCTCATACAAATCAGCGTTGAGAGTTTCTCTAGTTCCAACAAGTTGAAATGATTCAGAAATAGTGAATAGTACAATTGCATTGCATCGATAGAATACATCCAACAGATTTTAAAAGAAACAGCAAATCTGACAATCTAAATAACTATATCAGCCGCTTGTGTAAGTCGCGCTGAAATAACCCACCAACAGAAAACTCCATCTAACAGAACGTCTGGCGTCGCAGCCCTGCCCAGCATTAAAGTTGGGCTTCAAGTAGATTGGTCGAGTTTCTTGGCTGCCTGGGCCTCCCCCTGGGCTTGGGCCTTCTTGAACAACTAATGATCGGTGTGCTCTTTGAAGATCTTCGCCGGAAATAATGGAGGATTCTTCTCGTCCACCACCTCCTTCATGGGTCCGACCAGGGCATCTTTTGGCGGATCGCAAAAACACAGCCCACGAAATTCTCACTCTCTCTTTGTTCACCAGCCCTCTGTGCAGGCCGCTCCTGAATTTCCCGTTGCTCAATATCTGATGATCGGCAATTAAACATTGATTACGAAATGTGATAAACAATGAAAGGATGAGAGAAATTTGATGAATGGCGTACCTCGACTTGATCGTCAATGTAGACAATGAGGGCACCTGGAATGCATTTGGCAGTGACCCATTTGCCGTCTTTGAAGAGCTAAGGCTGGGCACCATGTTATGCAGAAGGAATGTCGGGCCGGGCACGGCTAGCGTTGTTGGCGAGCTTGGAGCCATACCCCGCTATCTACCCCACTGCGTGGCCGTTCACGTATTTCTCCTTTTCCTCGACGGGGGAGGTCGAAGACAAGGAGAAATTTTCGCTCATTGCCAGGCTCTCCACTCGCGCCGGTGCCATCAAGCATGGCCAAATTTTACAATCAAGCATGGATAAGAGATTGAATCATTAAAATCAAGCAACGCTAAAAAAAAAAAAAAAATGAGAAGCAAAGAAGCAGAGAATACAGATAAAGTGCAGAGCAGAAATAGTATTCAGTATATTAGGTATATGAAGAAAAGAGTACTTTTAGAAAAGGGAAAATCGTTGAGTTAAATAGGCTCAAGCAAATCAAGAACATCAGGAAATGATAGTACAGCTGGCCACGACAGCTGGGAGTGTACAGTGAGACTGTTGAGGCTACATTATATTTAACACTCCCTCTTAAACTCAACAGTTACAAACATCAGCACTGATGATACTCAAGTGTTGTCTCTGAAAATCAAAAACTGATTTTCCAGTGGCTTTGTGAAGATATCTGCGAGCTGATCTCGAGAGCCATAGAATTGAAGTGCAATATCACCATTATTGACTAGCTCGCGGATGAAGTGAAAGCGAGTGTCAATGTGTTTGTTTTTCTTGTGAAACACATGATTTTTGGATAGAGCAATTGTTGAGGCGTTGTCACAGAATATAGGAGTTGGATCATTTTCTGTATGTGACATATCTTTCAATATTCTTCTCAGCAACACAGCTTGACAAGAAGTTGAGGTAGCGGCGACATACTCTGCCTCTGCAGAAGATATTGATATAATTGGTTGCTTCTTTGACGCCCATGAAATCAGGTTCGTGCTCAGGTGAAAAACATGTCCTCGGGTGCTTTTCCTGTCATCTAGGCTGCCTGCAAAATCACTGTCTGTGTAACCAGAAAGATGATTATCATCAGATTGAGTGTACCATAAGCCAAAATTGAGAGTTCCTGCAACATATCTCAGAATTTGTTTCGCCATCTTCCAGTGAGAATCTTTGGGGAATTCCATGAATCTGGAAACAAAGATGGTTGCATACATAATATCAGGCCTAGTTGTTGTAAGATACAACAAACTGCCTATTAAAATTTTGTACAGGGTAGGGTCCATTGTAGGGCCTTCATCTTTCTTGCTCAATTTTGTGCCTAGGGGTTATAGGGGTTTCTGTTGGATTGCATTCTTCCATGCGGAATCTTTTGATGATGTCTGTTGCATACTTTTTCTGACAGACAAAAATTCCTTTGGTTGATTGATCAACTTCAATCCCCAAAAAATATTTCATTATGCCAAGATCTGTCATCTCCAACTCAAATTGCATGGCATGTTTAAAACCGGTTAACTCAAGATTTCCAGTATATATCATGTCATCAACATATAAACATACAATCAAAATTTTACCGTGTTGATTTGTTTTGGTGTAAAGAGTTGGCTCATTTTGGCTTCTACTAAAACCACTTTTGATCAAGTAAGTGTCAATTTTGTTGTACCAAGCTCTTGGAACTTGCTTTAAGCCATACAAGGCTTTCTTCAACCGATATACTTTGGCTAGCTTTTCTTGGACTTCAAATCCAGGTGGTTGATCGACATAAACTTCTTCTTCTAAGAAACCATTCAGGAAAGCTGACTTGACATCCATCTGGTATACTTACCATTTTTGTTGGGCTGCTATGGCCAATAGAGTCCTTAAAGTGTCTATTCTTGCTATTGGAGAAAAAGTTTCACCATAATCAGTCCCTGGTTGTTGTGAGAATCCTTTGGCAACAAGTCTTGCCTTGTGTTTTTCAATCTGCCATTTTTCATTGAGTTTAGTTTTGTAAACCCATTTGACACCAATACTCTTCTTGAGTTTGGGCAAATCAACAAGATCCTATGTCTTGTTCTTCTCAATGGAGTCAATCTCTTGGTTCATGGCTTGAACCCAATGTGGCTCCTTAGCTGCTTCTTTAAAGGATGTAGGTTGACATGACATTAATGAAAAAAGATTGTGTTGTTCAATGTCATCCAACTGCTGATGGATTTCTCTCAAACTTCGAGTTCTCTGATTTTGAAGTTCAAAGGATGAGTCTCTGTTTGAAGTTGAGTTATCCTGAGAATTTTCAGGTTGTCCTTGTACCTGCAATCTTGGAAGAGAAGGTTGAGGTATTGGCTGTCTTGAATTTTCTGTGTTTTCAGAACTGGGCAGCAATGGATTTTGACTGTCCATTTGTTGATTTTCAGATTCGTTCCAGAGTTGATTTTCCAGAAATTTTACATCTCTGCTGAGAATTAGTTTTTTTGAGATTGGATTGTAAATCCTGTAAGCTTTAAATGTTTCACTGTATCCAGTAAAGATACATTTCTCACTTATATCATCTTGTTTCTTCCTTAATTCGGAACATATGTGACCGTATTCTATGCATCTGAATGTCCTTAGATGCGCAACATTTAGCTTTGTCCCACTCCATGCTTCTTGAGGGACTTTCATCTTTAGATTGGTGGTTAGAGATCTATTCAAGAGATAAGCTGAGCATGCTACTGCTTCAGCCCAAAAATTATTTGACAAACATTTCTCTTTGAGTAGGCTTCTTGCCATGTTCATTATTGTCTAGTTTTTCCTTTCAGCCACTCCATTCTGTTGTGGAGTATACCTAGCTATAGTTTGCATGATAATGCCTTGTGATTTGCAGAAATTTGCAAATTCGTTGGAGTTGTATTCTCCTCCTCCATCTGACCTGAGATCTTTTATATATTTGCCACTCTATTTTTCAGCTTCTACTTTGAATTCTCTGAACTTTGCAAAAGTTTCAGACTTGTGTCTGAGAAAATAGATCTAGATTTTCCTGCCAAAGTCATCAATAAATGTTAGAAAATAAAATCTACCACCTATGGACTTTGTTTGCATTGGTCCACATAGGTCAGTGTGCACAAGTTCGAGATGTTGTTTGGCTTGAGTGGAGGACTGTGGAAAACTAGTTCTCTTATGTTTTTCAAGTATGCAAGACTCACATGGGGAATTTTGTTCTATGAAGATAGGAAGACCTTTGACCATGGAGTGCTTATGTAGAAGACTTAGACTCTGAAAGGGTAGATGTCCAAATCTTATATGCCAAACCATAGTTTCATTGGGGGTGGATGCACTTTGTGCATATGTTTGGATCAGATCTACAGATCTAAGGGTCAAGGGAAACATCTTATTCTGAGTCATGTGGATTTCAGAAATCAATTTTCTGCTGGGGGTTTTATCATATATCCTGCAAGATGCTCCATCAAAAAGTACCTTATATCCATGTTCAATGAGCTGTCCTACACTTAGCAAATTATGTTTCAGATCTGGAACATGATAGACATTGTTTATGTCTTTCTTTACATTTTGTTTAGTAAGAATAGGGACAGTTCATTTTCCTTGAACTTTGACTAAAGAATCATTTCCAAGTGTAATATCAGATGAAATTGAAGAATCAATGCATGAAAGTAAATCTTTGTTACCTATCATGTGATTGTTGCATCCACTGTCCAACAACCAAAGATCTTTAGGTTGTTCTTCAGACTTGTGACATGAGAGAAACATACCTCCTGAGGTTTCTCCCGTATGATTTGACACATGTGCTCTGCCTGAGAGTTGATCTGCTTGCTTCTTCCTACATTCAGATTCATAGTGCCCATACTTTTTGCAGTAATAGCATTGTATGCTTGATTTGTTATTTGATCTTCTCCCTCTGCCTCTTTGAGGTTGGAAACTCTGATTCTGACTCTGTTGTCTGTGACCTTGGAAATTTTGATTCGGGATCTGTTGTCTGTGTCCTCCACTGGAGTGAGGGTTACTAGAAATGCTCCCTCTTCCTTGATGACCTCTGCTTCTCCCTCTGCCTCTCCCTCTGTTGAAAGAGAATTGAGTTTTGAAGGCATTGGAGATTGACTCATCTGTGAGATGCAATCTGGTCTCGTGTGTCAACAGGAAACCAATTAGTTCATCTATTGAAAAACGTGACAGATCCTTGGATTCAAGGATTGTTGTAACAACCATTTCGAATTTATTTGGTAAACTTCTGAGGACTTTCTCAACAATGCGCTGATCAGGGATGGCTTCACCAGTCAACCTGATCTGGTTTACGATTCCCATGACTCTGGTCATAAACCGATCCACATTTTCAAACTTTGTCATTCTTAAAGTCTCGAATTGCGTCCTCAAGGTCTGCAGTTTGACTGTTTTGATGTTGTCATTTCCTTGGTAGGCTGATTTGAAGGATATCCCAGGCATGTTTTGAGAAAATCGAGTCATCCACTGAATTTTGAATCCAGAATTTGTCTTTATTCTCTTTGTTCCTCTGTGTTATCTGAGCATTTCTTTGTGGGTTTGATATGGCAGAAAGGTCTGTTGGATCTGGTTCCACATATCCAAGATCCACTAGATCCCAACACTCTTGTGCTTGCAAGAAGGATCTCATTCAAAAAGACCAAAACTCATAATTCTTTCCAAGAAGAATTTGGCCTTGAGTTGGTCCTAAATTGCTAGACATGGCCATCCTTAAATAATTTAATACAATAGAAAAAAAATGTTAGAAAAATTTTGTGTTTACCTGTTCCCTATGCGTAAACTAATTTCTTGCAATGACTTTGGAACTTCGCGAATCTCGATTTCGCCCTTTCGCACTTCGGGACTTCGGGACTTCGAGACTCCTCTATACGAGTCCTCCAATGTCTTGTCTCCCCAACTCCTGGTCACTGAAATGACGAAAAATGCTTAACATCCCTGTATTGGCCCTTAGCCTCCATTTATGTGACCACGACCAGTGACCACACGCCTAATTGTTCAAGCGCTACCGGCTTTTCGCAATTTGGGGAATTGTGACACAAGCACTTCGTCGGTTCTATGTTCCTCAATATGTCGAAACCCAAAATATCCTGGCGCCTATCCTTCTCAAACACCTTTTTGAGATTTCGCGATTCGGGACTTTGCGATGCAGGCACTCCATCGGTTCTCTGTCCCTCAATATGCCAAAACCCGAAATATCCTGGCGCCTATCCTTCTCGAACACCTTTTTTGGATTTTGCGTTTCGGAACTTCGCGAATCCTGTTGCTCCAATTCCTGACCCTTCGAACTTCTGATATCCGAAATACCGAAGTACCGAATTTCGAAATGCCAAAACTCCACTCCTGTGGGAGATCAACAGCTGTGAGCCTCCCCTGATCCGACAACTCAGATCCTTTTGAGATTTCGTGGGTCAAGAGTCACGAACTCTTACCCTTTGCATTCCTGGTAGCCAAAATGTCAAAATGCTCCTTTCGGGGATTTCCCTGAAACCTTGAACGATGCCATGTGTCCTCCTTCTGGACGGTCACGATGTTTTCGGGAATTTGTGAGCCAAGACTTCTTGTCTTCCGACTCTTCCTCCTTGATCCCTCGGTACCCTAATTCCCAATAGATTTAGATCTCCTTTCATGATTTCGGGAATCGAGACTTCTTGTCTCACAACTCCTGCCTCCTTGATCTCCTGGTACCCAAATTCCTAGTAGATATAGATCCTCGACACCTATCCTCCAATATGGACGGCTCATGATCCTTTCAGGATTTCGCGGATTGCAAAGTCGAAGGACTCCACTTCCTTTTGCTAAGACAAGGTTTAAACCTCACACACCTTTCCTGGATCCGACGACTCACGGACCTTAGTGCTAGATCTGACGGTTCAGATCTTTCTTCCTTTGCTTTGATCCAGTGACTCTCAGGCCACGATGCTCCAGATCCAATGGTCTGGATTCCTTCGAGATTTCGCGAATTGGAACTTCGCGAGGTAGTGACTTCACGACCCCTTGCTGCTCCAAGTCCCGAACTCTGAAATGCCAAAATTTCACCCCGCGATTTTGGGATTTCGCGATTCGGCTATTCTCCTGTGCACTTCAGAGGACTAAACCTTGTGCACTTTTCCTGGATCCGACGGCTATCGGTCCTCTGTGCAAAATATGATGTCTGAAAATATTTTGTCTTTTCTGCGCTCTCCTCGTCCTTTTTGTACTCTGTTAACGCCTTAGATCTGCTAGCAAGGCCGATCTTACGGCTGCATCTGTTTGTCCTTTGCTCCTTTAGCGTGTTCTTTGCTGCTTCTGCAAAGAGTTTCTCCTGGGGAAGGAAATTCGTGAATCTTTCACGAATTTGAAAGAATTTCACGAATTCTTTTAATGTTTCTTCCCTCTGCAACAATCTTTCACTAATTTGAAAGAATTTTCACGAGATCTTTAGATGTTTCTGCCTTCTGCAGCAATCTTTCACGATTTTGAAAGAATTTCTTTGAATTCTTCAAATGTTTCTGCCTCCTGCAGCTCTGACTCCTCAATCTTTTGATCATATTGTGCTCTGCTTCCTCATGTGTGCTTTCTACGACAATCTTTTGAGCGGATGGTGGACTACGGATTTCTCTCCACACTTTGTGAAGAATCTCGCGTCCTATGCTCTCGTTCACAGTGTAAGCTCTGCGCTGTTGAGGATCGGGTTGCTCTCCAGACTGTGTGAAGAAGCTTACTGGTGAAACTCTGATACCATGATAAAATGAGATGCAGAGAATACAGAGAAAGAGCAGAGCAGAAATAGTTTTTAGTATATTAGGTATATGAAGAAAATAATACTTTTAGAAAAGGGAAAATAGCTGAGCTAAATAGGCTCAAGGAAATCAAAAACATAAGGAAATGATAGTACAGCGGGCAGTGTACAGTCAGACTGTTGAGGCTACATTATATTTAACAACACCTGCTTTTATTCATTCGGGTTTGGAGAAGGTGCAAGAAGGATAACAGGGGATGTATTTAAGGTAGTCGAGAACGCTCTCAGGACCGCTTGGAATATAAAAACTATTGCTAAGATCGTATATCCAACAAAGAGCGCAAGTACCTCAGGAATGAAGAAATCTGTGAAAGCCTTCCTAAAGAAACGAGTAAAAAAATTAAAGTGAGAACATCCTACACGTTTCCGCGACAAATGAATTGTTTTTTTGTTCCGCATTGGATAATACCAAGATAAATTTTGGAGTAGTTTAAATTTTCAGTCCAGGTTAACGTTAATGGGAAAGATGATGTTATCAGTGAACTTATGTGCCTTAGTGTTTTCCTTTGGCAAAATCTGCATTTGGATATACCTTGATAATTTTGCAGTTATTTAAATTCTCATTCCATGTTAATGTTGTGGGAGAGATATTCAGTGCACTTTATGTGCTTTAGTGTTTTCCTTTGCCAAAGTTATTACCCTGATTTGAATCTATTATATTCATAGAATTAGTTTTCCTCCGCAGAAAATCTTGGAAAAATAGAATCAGTTGTACTACGCAAAAAATTCAGCAATGAATCTATTGACTTAGATTTAGTGGACTTTGTTTGTCATGCAGTTAGTAGACTTAGTTTCCTATGAACTATATAGCTTAAGGAAATAAGTATTATCTCAAACGAAAATCTACCTGTCCATATTAATATTAGAAAACAAATTTTAAGTAGTGGATGTCCTGGAAACGTAACTTTATTCCGATTATAGAAAATGTAGGGAAAGTGCGTTCAATAATGTGGTAATTGAACATTTTTAATAAATTTGCAGGATTAATAATCAAGTTTTATAATTTAATTTTAATTCTGCACAACATTTTGTATTTTGTCGAGTCTCTGCATGGCGCCATAAAGTCCCAACTTTAGCATTAATAAAATTCAAACTCAAAATGGGGTTTATTTTGAAAAAGATGTTTCAAGGTTGTGTGTTTAAATGAATTGAAGGTAGTAAAATATGTTCCATGGTTTGGTTCCAAGTTGTTTCAATGAATTCAAAGTAGCGAGTTTACTCAAATTTAATTTAATGTTTATGTGATGCCAAACACTTTTATTTATGTAAAGAATATGAAAATATTCATCTTGTGTGAAGAATATGAAAAATATTTAATAATTATTACTCACAACTTGATTAATAGTTATTTTTCTATTAAGTTGTCAAACTTTTTTATTTATGTGAAGAATATGAAAACATTCATCTTATGTGAAGAATATGAAAACATTTTTCTTGAGGAGAATTTCTTATTTTATATACTTTTGGAGAGGGTTTCTTATTTGTATATTTTTAATAGTTATTGCTCTCAACTTGGTCAAAGTGTCAAAATTTTTCTATATATGTGAATTCTTAATAAAGTTCAATCTATCATCCCTAAAATAATTTTTATAGTTTAATCTGTTATTTTTAGAGTAACTTTTATCTAGAGTAATTTTTATCCATTGGCTCTTGTTAGACTAAATTTTATATTGGTTCTCCATACTATTTAGTAAGCCACCCATCATTATTAAACATAAGGATCTATATTACTTTAATTTTTATAGTTCAACTTATTATCTCTTTTATTTTTATAGTTCAACATGTTGTCTCTAAAGTAACTTTTATCCATTGAGCGATAGCCCATTTTAGACCAACTTTCATCTTGGTTGTCCATATTATTTAGTAAGCCACCCACCATTAGACATAAGGGCCTATATTATTTTAATTTTTATAATTCAACTTGTTATCTTTAGAGTAATTTTTATCCATTCAGCGATGGTCCTTTTTAAACCAACCTTCATAAGCCACCCACCATTAAACGTAAGGGTCTATATTACCCTCACGAGGTGGGCACCTCTTTCTTGACTCTTGGACAAGGGACAAGACTTGTCGTTGGGATTTGTTGCTTCAAAACTTGGTATCGTGTGTTGGCTCACGGACTTATGCTCTACGTAGAGGGTGTCGCGCACCTTCGAGAAGTTTCCCTTGGAAGCATTCATTCTACGGGAGTGTTGGGGACTACATATATTCAACCCCTGATCTACATCCTCATGCGTTCACACCAAAAGATTTGTGTTCCCGATTCTATTTTCTTTTCTCTTTTATTAAGAAGAAATCCAATCTCAATCTACCATTTGTAGGAGATCGATTCTTGAACTACTAATGTATTCTCATTACAGCCACAGAAAGCATTCCCATGGAGGAGCATAACCAACATCAGGTCGTGGGGTTCTTCTTGGTTCTCCATACTATTTAGTAAGCCACCCACCATTAAACATAAGGGTCTATATCATTTTTTTATCTATTGATTGATGGCTCTTTTTAGACCAATTTTCGTCTTGGTTCGCCATACTATTTAGTAAGCCACCCACTATTAAACATAAGGGCCTATATCATTATTAGAGAAAAGAGGCTTAGATTATTATTTAGTAAGCCACCCACCATTAAACATAAGGGCTTATACTACTTGTAGATAAAAAAGGCTTATATTATCATTGTGAGAAGTGGGGAGAAAAAAAGTGAGTATTTAAATGGTTCTTACATGCCCTCCCTATAAGATGGCTTTCAATAGAAAGAGAGGTGAAAAAGTATTTAAATGGAGCTTTAAGGGTTATGGAGAAAGGGAGGGGTCTATATTACTTTTTTATCCATTGATTGATGGCCCTTTTTAGACCAATTTTCGTCTTATTTCTCCTTACTATTTAGTAAGCCACCTACTATTAAACATACTTGGGCCCATATCACTTTTAGAGAAAAGTGGCTTAGATTATTATTTAGTAATCCACCCACCATTAAACATAAGGGATTATATTAATTGTAGATAAAAGGGGCTTATATTATCATTATGAGAAGTGGGGCGAAAAAAAGTGAGTATTTAAATGGCTTTTTACATGCCCTTGCTATAAGATGGCTTTCAACCGAAAGGGAGGTGAAAAAGTATTTAAATGGCGCTTTAAGGGTTATGGAGAAAGGGAGGTAAACAAGTATTGAAATGGAATTTGTGAATTTAGATAATTTGTCAAGAGTTTTAGAGAGGAGATGCGAGAAAGAGGGAAAAAATAATATTTCTTTAACTTATTATAAGAGGTGAGAAGGATGAAAAAGAGGAAGTATTTAAATAACTTCTCACATGGAAGATTATAATACACCGGAGTAAAGAGAGACTAGAGATGAGAGAAGAGTGAATAAAGAACAAAGGGGATGTAAGTGAGAAGAGTATGGAATATTATAATAGACGGGATTAAAGAGAAACTAGAGATGAGAGAAGAGTGAAGAAAGAACAAAGGGGATGTAAGTGAGAAGAGTATAATAGACCAAAGAGGAGTGAAGAAAGAACAAAGAAATATAAGTGAGAAGAGTATAACAAACCAAAGGAGAGTGAAGAAAGAACAAAGGGATCTAAGTGAGAAGAGTATAACAAACCAGAGGAAAGAGAGATTAGAGATGAGAGAAGAGTGAAGAGTGAAGAAAAATGAAGGGAAATAGAGGGAGGTATTTAAATGTATTTTTATAACATAAATATAACATAAAATAGAGAAGTGAAGAAAGATCAATGTCATGAAAAAAAGCGAAAAGTATTTAAATGGCAAAAGAGTGAAGAGAGATTATAGAAGTGAAAAAGGAAAGTATTTAAATGGAAAAGAGAGAAGTATTTGGATGGTTTTTTTTATAGCATAAGAGAAGAGGGAAGAGAGATCATAGCCACAGCCATAAAAAAATGAAAAATATTTATATGTTTTTTTATAACATAAGAGAGAATCATTTTTTTCTGTACATACAAAAATAAAATGTTAAATGCTGTTCATTAATCGATTAGATATATACATATTAAAAAATAAATTCAAAATATTGAAATATAAATATACATAATAATTTGATACTGTTATTTTTGGATTCAAAATTGATGCTTTTGGATTTCAAAATTTACCATAATTGATTTTTGTTTTAATTGAAATGTTTTGAAATTCACGTTTTTTAAATAGAAACTTCACATTTTTGAAAACCAATATTCACATTTTCATATTTTATTTTTTCACTTTAAAACATCGATATTCATACTTTTAAAAATGAATTTCACATCCTTTTAGTCTAAATTCTTACTTATTAGTCCAAATTTAATAAAATAGTCATTTAGTTTCAAAATCAAGTATAACAAGTGCTCTTCAACCATGAGAACAGGTAAATGAGGACACTTCATCACAAGCATAAAATAATGTCCTATGATAAATTAATTATTTTATTAAATTGTATTTCCTGCACATGGAGAGAAGACGAGGGGAAGGAGGGGGTGGGAGTGAGTGCATGATTTTCATGCACGAGGTAAATCTTGGAAGACATAAGTGAAGAGAATTATGATACTTGAGAATACAATGATGTTCATTTTGGAACCCACAAAAGGTTTGATATTATAGAAAAACAAATCTTGTGATAAATTGTTATCAATAACCTCTATGTTTTTTTCTATTTCTATTTTGTAAAAGATCCAGCCACCATGTGTTATCTCTATGAACACCTTTGAAACCCTATGATTCCCTATGTGTCTCATTTTTAGGTGTAATCATGATAACAAAGAATGATAAATAGTGATGGAACTATTCCCCATAGGAATATACGAAAAAGAATGATAAATGGTGATGACACATCTAAGAAAGGAAATATTCCCCATATGAAGTGGTTGATTTCCATATATGCACATATACAAAAGCCAACTTTTGTATATGTGCATATGCGGAAGTGGTTGACTTTTGTATATGCACACATATGGAAGTTAGTCACTTTCGTATATGCACATATACAAAAGTGGTTGGATTTCGTATATGTGCATATACGAAAGGGATCGAATTTTGTATATTAACATATATGGAAGCTGACCACTTCCGTATATGCGCATATACTAAAGTGGTCAACCTCCATATATGAACTTAGACAATTGTTATCACTTGGTAATTTTCCTAGGTTGTGGAAGAAAATCCCCAAGGTAACCTTTTCAAACCAATCTTTTGGTTGGAAACTGGCCTTTCCAACCAGAGGGGGCTCCCTCGATGAAATTCAGTCACAATGGCCAGATATGTAGAAAAGGATAGGGTTTTAAAATTGGTTGATATCGTTGAGGAAAATACCATTGGGAATGGAGTCATGAAACTGAAAAGTGACCAATAACTAGTGGTAGAATAATCTAGGAAGAAGAGACACAATAGACAATGCTTTCTCAGTCAATTAATTCGTTTTAGTATGGTGGAAAAATGGAATTTAATAGTCCACTAACACATATCATTAACTAGAATGAATTATATGTTAATTTTAGAGGAATGGGTGAAAATATTTTATTATTTTGAACTTAGAGAATCATAGATGAATTCTGAGAAATTTCCTTTCATCAAATACTGAATACAACACATATAAATGGACTACTTAAAAGAGATAAACATTCACAAAGGATAACAAAGACTAATAAATATTGGCACATGAATCTCTGGTAAGTAAATTATGTATTTCTGTATTGATAATTTTATAAATCTCATAAAATATTACAAGCACAAAAATTCTCAACTTTTCCCAGTCTCGAACCCTTAATACATTAAAAATGGGTGCTACCTCAATACTTTATCTTTACTTGCGCATTCATTTGATGGTTTTTGGCGCTTACCATATAGTCTCATTTCATCTAGTAAGCTATTGGTAGTTTTGCATGACATTCGGTATCATTGATGCAACATTATCCCACACGGTCAAGACGAACAAAATTGTGTCTCTTCATATATGCTAACGGTTACAAAACCCATTGACGCGTAGTGCAAACGTTTTGGCCCCATGTGGATTCTTCCCTTAGCTTGGCACTTGGTCTTTGGGCGCTAACTTGTGATGTGTTGAATTCTTCGGTATGTTGGATTGGTGTCTAGAGCTTGACTCTTGGATATATATGGCTTGAAATGACTTGAAGATTGGGTCTAGGGCCAAATAAAAACTTTATAAAAAAATTATTAAAACCTTGTATAGAGACCCGAGACCATAAACAAACCTAAAACCATTTTATTTATTTGCCCAAATTTATAAAAAATTTACCCGGAGTTCCATATTTTTATCTTTGACAAAACTAGTGTTGACAATCGGCAAACAAGCGCTATGAAATGACCAAAACTTTAGGCACTATGAAATGATTCAAAGTCACAAGCACTACAAAATGAGCGCCATGAATTGGAATGAAAATTATAAAGTGAAAACAACGATGGAAGTGGTTGGCTTCCATATATGTGCATATATAGAAGTGGCCAGATTTCGTATATGCGCATATATGAAAGGTGGATTATGTATATGCACATATATGGAAGTGGTCAACTTCCATATTGGCACATATATGGCAGTCGGTGCATATACAGAATCCACCTTCCATATATGTGCATATATAAAAGGTGGCTTTTGTATATGCACCAGATCTCAAGTTATAGTCATCTGCATCATTAATCTCAACTCTACAAGGCAATAATTAAGCATATCTCAACTTACAGATGCAGGTGGATATGTTGATGCATTTCCATGTTATATATTTCTTACTACTTTAAAAAATGTTTGACAATTTGGGTTTTAATACACTATCCGTTCCTTCGCAAAAACTTCCATCACCACTCTTCGATGACCAAAACAAGGGATTTGAGCGCAGATGCAGAGTGAGGTGATCAGGGAAGTATTTTTCAAATTTGAAAATGAGCGCAGAGTAATGTAGGTAGATGTGAGTAAAATCACGTCAATAACATCATGTCTCTCTATACTATGGGATTGACATCATATCCAGCGGAGGATATGCACATATACAGAAGCACGCATATACGGAAGCCAATCTCCATATGTGCACATTTACGGAAATTGACTTTCATATATGCGCGCTTCCATATATGCGCATATACTAAATCTAACTTCCATAAATGTGTATTTACGAAAATTGGCTTCTATATATGTGCATTTATGGGAGTTGGGTTTCGTATATGAGCGCTTCCGTATAAGTGCATATACGAAAGCTCTATATACGGAAGAGAGCTTCCGTATATGCACATTTTGGCTTCCATAAATGCGCATATATGGAAGACAAAATGTGCATATATGGAAGAGAGATTTCGTATATGCGCGTTTATGGAAGGAAAAAATGCGCATATATGGAAGCCAAAATGCGCATTTACGGAAGCCAAAATGTGCATATACGAAAGTTATCTTCCGTATATGCGTATTCTATATTTTGTATATGCACATTTTGGCTTCCATAAATGTGCATAGATGGAAGCTCTATATACGAAACAGATCTTTCATATATGCTCATTTTGGCTTATGTAAATGAACATATACGGAAGGCAAAATGTACATATATTGAAGAGAGCTTCTATAAATGCGCATTTTTTCCTTCTATATATGCACATTTTGATTTCCGTATATGCGCATTTTGGCTTCAGTAAATGTGCATTTACAGAAGCCAAAATGTGCATATACGAAAGAGAGATTTACGGAAGCCAAAATGCGCATATACAAAATCTCTCTTTTGTATATGCGCATTTTGGCTTCCATATATGCGCATTTACGGAAGGAAAAAATGTGCATATACCGAAGCCAAAATGTGCATATACAGAAGCTCTATATACAAAAGAGAAATTTTGTATATGCGCATTATGGCTTCCATAAATAAGCATATACGGAAGAGATCTTCTGTATATGTGCATGTATGGAAGGAAATAATGGGCATATACCAAAGCCAAAATGTGCATTTACGGAAGCTATCTTCCATATATGCGCATTCTTTCGTATATGTGCATTTTGGATTCCATAAATGCGCATATACGGAAGTCAAAATCCGCATATACGGAAGCTCTATATACGGAAGAGAACTTTCGTATATGCATATTTTGCCTTCTGTAAATGCGCATATACTGAAGAAAAAATATACATATATGGAAGAGAGCTTCCATAAATGCGTATTTTTGTTTTCCGTAAATGCGCATTTTTTCCTTCCGTAAATGCGCATATACGGAAGCTCTCATACATATATGCACATTTTGTCTTTCGTATATGTGCATTTTGGCTTCCGTAAATGCGCATTTACGAAAGCCAAAATGTGCATATATGGAAGAGAGATTTACAGAAGCCAAAATGTGCATATACGGAAGCTCTCTTCTGTATATGCGCATTTTGGCTTTCATAAATGCGCATTTTTTCCTTCTGTAAATGCGCATATACATAAGCTATTTTCTGTATATGCGCATTTTGTCTTTCGTATATGCGCATTTACGGAAGCCATAATGTGCATATACAGAAGCTCTCTTCTGTATATAATCATTTTGGCTTACGTAAATGTGCATATACAAAATCCAAAATGCACATATACGGAAGCTCTCTTCCGTATATGTGCATTTTGGCTTCCGTATATGGGCATTTTTTCCTTCTGTAAATGTGCATATACGAAAGCCAAAATGCGCATATACGAAAGAGAGCTTTCATATATGCACATTTTGGCTTCCGTATATACACATTTACAGAAGCGAAAATGCACATATACGGAAGCTATCTTCCGTATATGTGCATTCTATCTTTCGTATATGTGCATTTTGGCTTCCGTAAATGCGCATATACGGAAGGCAAAATGTACATATATGGAAGAGAGATTCCATAAATGCACATTTTTGTTTTCCGTAAATGCGCATTTTTTCCTTCCGTAAGTGCGCATATATAGAAGTTGTCTTCCATATATGCACATTTTGTCTTCCGTATATGTGCATTTTGGCTTCCGTAAATGCTCATTTATGGAAGCTAAAATGCGCATATACGGAAGAGAGATTTACAGAAGCCAAAATGTGCATATAAGAAACTTTCGTATATGCGCATTTTGGCTTCCGTAAATGCGCATTTTTTCCTTTCATAAATGTGTGCA
The DNA here is from genome assembly GCA_000966675.3 of Picea glauca. NCBI lineage: Eukaryota > Viridiplantae > Streptophyta > Pinopsida > Pinales > Pinaceae > Picea > Picea glauca. The sequence continues at coordinate 949,370 of JZKD02S0613075.1, forward strand.
TACACGGAAGCTCTCTTCTGTATATTCGCATTTTTTCTTCCGTATATGCACATTTACAGAAGCTCTCTTCCATATATGCGCATTTTGTCTTCCGGATATGCGCATTTTTTCCTTCCGTAAATGCGCATATACGAAAGAGAGCTTTCGTATATGCGCATTTTGGCTTCCATATATGCGCATTTACGGAAGCCAAAATGCACATATACGGAAGCTATCTTCTGTATATGCGCATTCTATCTTCCGTATATGCCATTTTGGCTTCCGTAAATGCGCGTATACAGAAGCTCTATATACAGAAGAGAGCTTTTGTATATGCGCATTTTGGCCTCCATAAATGCGCATATATGGAAGGCAAAATGTACATATATGGAAGAGACCTTCCATAAATGCGCATTTTTGTTTTCCATAAATGCGCATTTTTTCCTTCCGTAAATGCACTTTTTTTCCTTACATAAATATGCATATATAGAAGCTCTATTTCATATGTGCGCATTTTTTCTTCCATATATGCGCATTTTGGCTTCCGTAAATGCACATTTACGGGTGCCAAAATGCGCATATATAGAAGAGAGATTTACGGAAGCCAAAATGCTCATATACAGAAGCTCTCTTCCATATATGTGCATTTTGGCTTCCGTAAATGTGCATTTTTTCCTTTCGTAAATGCATGCATATATGGAAGCTCTCTTCTGTATATGCACATTTTGTCTTCCATGTATGCGCATTTATGAAATCTCTCTTCCGTATATGTGCATTTTGGATTTCATAAATGTGCATATACAAAAGCCAAAATGCACATATATGGAAGCTCTCTTCCGTATATGTGCATTTTGGCTTCCGTATATGCGCATTTTTTCCTTCAGTAAATGTACATATACAGAAGCCAAAATGAGCATATACAGAAGAGATCTTTCGTATATGCACATTTTGGATTTCGTATATGCGCATTTACGGAAGCCAAAATCCGCATATACGGAAGCTATCTTCAATATATGCACATTCTATCTTCCATATATGTGCAATCTATATGGTCATTTTTTTCTTTTCATGGTTCTAGTTCTTGGAAGCTTCTCTAACATTTATTTCTTAGTTGTTTTTAGTTTTATTTATTTGTTTCATGTGTATTACGTTATCTAATCAACTCACAAACTTCTATCTTGTTTAGTTGACTTAACTAAGCATGCAAGTGTTGTTTTTTTTCTCACCCATGTGACAAAACCAACACAACAATTTGCTTACTTTTTTATTTGAGAACATACACATATACATTATAGCACGCGTACTGGTGCAGAAGAAAGACAAGACCTAACGACTCTGCATTGATTACTGGGCCCTGAATAAAATCACAGTTTGGAACCGGTACCTGATTCCCCAAATCGACGACCTCCTTGATCAAATCACGGGGGCCAAATACTACAGTAAGATTGAACTGAAGTGGGGCTACCACCAGGCCCCAACCACACTCACTGAGCTTCGGAGCTTCTTGGGCCTCGCCAATTTCTATTGCAGGTTCATGTTGTGATTCTCTCATATCGCATGGGCCCTCAGTCAAGTAACCAAGGGTGGAGATAAGGAAAAATCTGTGTGGGGCCTATCCCAACAACAAGCCTTCGATGACTTGAAGCAAAGTTTGTGCTCATCCCCAGTACTTTCATTATCGGACCTGCAACATCCCTTTGAGATCGAGACAGATGCTTCAGACTATGTTGTGGGCATTGTTCTCACTGAACACGGCCACCCCATGGCATATCATAGTGAGACATTATCAGATGTTGTCCATAAGTAACCTACTTACGACAAAGAAATGTACTCCATTGTGAAAGCTTGTCGCCAGTGGAGACATTACATTATGGGGAAGGAAACAGTCATCCATGCTTATCACAAGCCACTACAATTCATGCAGACCCAAGGAAAATTGCAGAATGACTGTCATCAGAAGTGGTCCACATACTTACAACATTTCCACCTCAACATCAAGTATAAAACAAGAGGTATCAACCGAGTCGTTGATTTCCTCAGCTGACCTCTATTCATGGCATTCACCATGGTGCTAGACTCTTGTGGCCATGAGACCTCTGTATGGCCCCACCTCTATGAGACAGACCCTGACTTCTCCACCACCTACCAAATGTTGGGAGAAAACTTAGTGTTTGTTAATTTTCATCTTTAGGATGGGTTGTTGTTTCGTCTGGGCCATCTCTATGTTCCATCCACCAAGAGGGGAAATGACTGTGTTTTTTTGGTTGTTGATCACTTTTCCAAGATGGCAATTTTGGTCGCCCGCAAGAAGAAAATCATTGCAGAGGCCACTACAAAGCTCTTCTTTGAACACGTATGGGTACACTTTGGGATCCCACAAACCATTTTCTTAGATCGGGATAGTCGGTTCCTTAGCACATTCTCGTCGAGCCTCTAGTCATTGTTGTATACCAAGCTCACCAAATCCACTACCTTCCACCCCCAGACAGATGGCCAAACTGAGGTCGTCAATTGGATGATCGTACATATCCTGTGGATGTACAATTCCGACCGAAAAATATGGATTTCGGCCGAAAAAAGGCCGCTAGGAATTTTGGAGACTCGATTCTCACAAAAGTGTAACCCACCTTCATGATTTTACCCTATAGTCAATTGGAAAAAAAAAAGTCTTTCAATTTTTTCTCAACACAAGACACATAGGCACATAACATAATTCCAACATGAATGTAACATAGGTAAAAGCATAGGTTTAAATTGTTGGAAGAGAACTTCTTATTAAAGGAAAATGAATGATCAAAGGACATGGATGGAAGAATACTCGATATGGAGGATGGCATGGAAACTTTACCATCTAAAGGAATCATGGCTTAAAATTAAATAGGTACTTCATCCTATTTTTACACCATCCACACTCAATAATAAATACAAGTTGAGGGCATATGTAGAGATTCATGAAATTAACAATCATGGATTCATTATCATATTTCCCCACCAATCCATACATGGATAAAACTATGTATAAGAACTTCAATCATGTACTCTATCTCACTTTCCACCCCTATTTTCCCCTTTTTTTGGTTTAGATCCCCCTTACACTCCTACCAAGTCTTTCCTATGTGCATTTTCTATTTTACTATTTATTTTCAAGTTTTCATACAAGAACTTGACATGTCAATTGAGGGAAACAACTCAAAAAATACCATTAAGCCCAAGAATTGTAATTCTCTAATGGGGACTTTGTCTTTTCACTATGAATCACTACATGGTATTTATATTATTTACATCATGGTGCATTCAAACTCAACCCACATGGTTGAAAACATGGCAAATACCTATGTCATTTTTTAGTTACATATTGATCAACTATATATAAAAGGTTGAAACCAAGTATTACATATTTATCCAAAGTCTAATGTGAATAAGATCAAGCTATTCAATCCATCAATATTAGGTTATAAGCATAGTTGGGATAAAAGGTTTAATATCAAATATTCAAGAAAATAAATTAAATAATCTTTATAATTCAATACCATTTTGCAAAAGGATATGTGAAGGAAACTAACAATAACTAGCAAACATTGTATTTTTTTTAAGTAGGGATAGTTATAATGAAACAATAAATATTAGGGCCCTCACATGAAGTTGATGTTCTAAAACATAGGAACAAGGTGTCTAGAAATGTTCTCACACAAGAACACACATGTGTGAACCTTTTCATATAACTTCAAGACCCTTAAGACTTCCACAGAAGTTGCTAACTAGACTTCCAGGTCATAATTTCAAAGAATGCATGTGCATTTTCAGGAACAAACACTTGTTAAAAATACACATTTTCTTAAGTGTATGTGCATTTATAAGAATAGGAAAATTCTTTTGTTATTAATAAAAAACACATGTGTGGCTTACATTTGTATTCTAAACCATGTTGCACATTTTGAGTTGAAGGATTCATGATTTGAGGAGAAAAGGCATTGTATTTCACTACCATCGGGACGAGGGGCCTTTAAATTACTACCATTTAGTGTTTTTTTCATTCATTTGAGGCAGGTTTACCCATCCATTTGTTTTTTTATATTTCTTAAGTTCTTCTAATTAAAAAAAATAAACAAAAATTATTTTATTCTTGTTCAAATGTAGCACATAAATTATATTTTCGTAATGCATGCACATGAATAGAACTTGAACCCACCATCACCTATGAAGAAATACCCAACCCTAAAACTAAACCACCAAGTATAGATGTAAACACTATAATAGAAAATGGCCTTGAGTCACTAAGAAACCTAATTGTTACTTTTATAAACACTAGAGAGCCCTCACACATTTCACTTGCTACATCGCTTGAGGCCATTGTACCTTCAATTACTAACGCCTAATGGAAGTTATCTATTATTTCAAAATATAGAGACAAGATGTTTGAATACTATAGGATGGGGTTAAATGGAAACAAATTGAGAGATTTACAAATTTCACAACAATAACTCATGACCTTGTTTATTGACCCTATAACTAGTTTACACCCTTTTGTGACATGCCAACCAATTATTGAACATTATATTAGATAGATTATTTAGGATTTTAGCAAACCTTCCTGCAATAACAAGGATGTGTGGGCCAAGGAGGCCACCTAGGGGAACGCCCACCTAGGGCGCACAAGTCAATCACCTAGGCGCAACACTTCTTCACCTTTTGATGAGTAATTAAATATATGTAAAATAAATGGTTCCCTTGGTATATAAGGTGAACCGGGACTAAAATAAAGCATTCTTACCTTTTCTTATGAATCTATGTGTCTTGGTTGTTTTCTTTTCTGAGTTTTCATTTTACATTCACAGCAATTTCATTTTTAGGTTTTCTGAAGAATAACCAGTGCGCCTTCCTTCATGGTTGCCTCATGGTGACTCTGTTTTCCATGCTTCCACCTCTAAGAGAAAGATTATCTCATTATCTAGCCACTCTCTCAGGGAGAAAATCATTTCCTTTGATTTTTCTGAGGCAAAAGGGAGGGCACACCAAATAGGGTTTGCGCCCTTGCTGGTTTCTTCTTTGTGGGAATGAAGTGAGTGCTCCCTCTTCCATGGATGCACTGGGATTATTAGACTAATCCTAGAAAGTCACTCTGATATCTCCAACACCTCTTTGTCACTCTCGGGTCACCCCGCTCTAGATCCCCATTTGCTTGGTCACCCAAACTAATGGTGCGCCCCTATTCAAATTTGTGCCACTGAGGAGAGTTTTTGGTCAGAAGTCGAGCTATGGCTTGCGTGGTCACCTTCTCCTGCATATCCCCTTCTTGGGCAGATCAATTGGTATCAGAGCCTCAAGATCCATGGAAAATATTTTGGTCTGGAAGATTGATCCAAAAAGAAATTTGGGGTTTTCATGAAATAATCCAGATTTTTCCCATTCCAGGGTTTCCATTTTATGCAAGAAGATCCACAGATCTCATAAGCCCCAAGGGTTCCCACATCTCCATTTCCACAGAGAGGAGCTCCACAAATATAAAATAATACATATCTCTCCCTCTAGACCAATTCAAGCTCCGTTGCCTCAGGTTTTTGATTCCTTTGTTCTCAAAACAAATTCATTTGTTCAGCATTGTAACCTAGGGGTGCCTTTTCTATTCAAATGGACTCACAATTCCTCCACACAAAGATCCTTTGGCAGTCGACTCGGATTCCAACACATCAAATCCCATCCAAGATCTTGCCTCCGTCCTCAATGAGCTACTCAGAATGGAACAACAAAACAATCCAGGTCCATTATGGTTGGACACTCGAATCCAACTACCCAATTTTGTTGGGCAAATGAATGGTGAAATGGTGGATTCTTGGATCCGTAGCTTATCCACCTATTTCAATACATGTCCAAGCCTTACCGAGGAAAGAAAACTCCAGATTTTCACCTTGCAATTAGAAGGACCAGCACAAAATTGGTGGGATACAGAGCAAGAGAAGACCACATTTGTGATAGAGATTAGGGATGCTCTAGAATCCTCTACTTCGCAACCCATCAAAACCTGGGCTCGACTTTCCGAAGCTTTGAGAAATCGCTTCTACCCACCTGGGTATGTGTAATCCTTATGGATCAAATGGCACCAACTTTGACAACTCCCTTCACAAGGAGTGCAAGGCTGCATAGACTTCTTCTGCAAGATGTGCCTCTTACTTCATGTTCCAGATCCGGAAGAGTTACTCATATTAAAATTTGTGGCTGGTTAATTAATTCAATTCCGTCGAGAAGTAGAGTTGTTTGAAAATCCAACTTTAGATAAAACATTTCAGAGATCTTTGGCTATAGAAAGGAAAGTCACTCCTAGAGGTCATATTCCTC
>JZKD02S0613075.1:970699-988149 GCA_000966675.3 Picea glauca
TATATAATTTTAATATTTTTTTGTTAATGTTAAAAAAAAATGATAAATATAAAAATTTTAGTTAATTTTTTGATAAATATAAAATTTTAGTTAGTTATATAATTTTAATAAATCTTTATTTAAATTGTTAATGTTAAAAACAAAAAATACAATAAAGAAACTTAATTACTCTATTAATTTAATAATTCATACTTCTCAATTTATTGATTTAAAAATAAAATATTATTTTATATTTTATATATACTAAAACAGATATTGGTGAAATGGTTATTTTTTATTTTGTAAATTACATAAATAGATTCAAAACCCTAAAAAAACCCAAAAATTATCAAAACAATTTAAAAATACATTTCTAAATACAAACAAATATCCTTACACATTGTAAAATCTTACTAAACATAATAAATTAAATATATAAAACGTTAATTATAATTTTCAATAATTTTTAAAACATGCAAGCCACAAGTAGATGTTTATGTGTGGTCACTAATTACGCTGAAAGGCGTACACCTATTGACAATGGGCACAATTAATGATATTTTAACCTTATTTAACCTTAAACCCTAATGTGATGGCTATGCATTGAAGATGTTGGCATATTCTTAGTCGTCCTCCAAAATCAATGGGTCAGATTTATTGTTCATAACTTTCTTGCATTTATCAAGGCATCCGTTAACATGTTTACTTTTTAACATTTACCTAATCACATTAAAAAATTATTGTAAGGATATGTAATTGACAAGTTTAAATGATTAAGTAGGATTAAACCATGACATCTAAATAAATGCCCACGGACTTTTTATATTGGGGGCACGCGTTCTCTTATGCCGAAAGGCGTACACCTATTGACAATGGGCACAATTAATGATCTTTTAACCTTATTTAACCTTAAACCCTAATCTGATGGCTATGCATTGAAGATGGGGACACTCATCGGATACCTTTCGGTGTTTTCAGCCGCTAACTTGCGGCTGAGAACACCGAAAGGTAGCGGTGATAACGCGTGCCCCCAATATTATACTGAGAATGTGTGTCATTAATATAAAAGGTTTGTGGTAATCCATCTGTAATATGAAACGTTTGATTGCATTAGGTTGATAAATAGAGCGTGGCAATTACATATCTTTATAGTAATTTTTTAATGTATGTTAACGGATGTCTTGATAAATGCAAGAAAGTTATGAACAATAAATCTGATCCATTGATTTTGGTGGACTACTAAGAATATGCCAGCATCTTCAATGCATAGCCATCAGATTAGGTTTAAGGTTAAATAAGGTTAAAAGATCATTAATTGTGCCCATTGTGAATAGGTGTAAGCTTTTTGACTTAAATAACACAACCATGTACAGCACTAGATTTAACTGCGCCAATTATTTACGTTGAGAAAAACGAATAATAAAAAAAACCCTGCACTAACGAACTAGATTTAACTGCGCCCATTATTTATGTTTGAGAAAAACTACAATATCGCAATTTATTACCAGTTATACAGAACCGCAAATCATGCGTTGCGCTGTAGCCTCTAAGTGCAACATCCGGAGTCTACAGATATTCTCCACATTACTGGTCACTTGGTTTCATTCTGCGATTGGGCTGCTACTTTCCTCGCCATGTCTTGCACGAAGGTGTTTAAGTTCAGAAAAGAAGAGCCTCCTGGGAGGACTGCTCGCGTTGCATCCTCCTTAAGCTGTGATTCGTATGAGGTCGTTGATAAACTCCATGTCTCATTGCAGCTTTCTTTCAGATGAAGCCAGCACTAATTTAAATTTCAATTCTTTCAAATGAAGCGCCCAATAGTTTAAATTTTGAAATTTCAATTACAGAAAGATGGCACGGTGGTGGTTGTTGGACATTTATGAGAAGTCTTAGCATGTGTACCCTAACTCCCCTAGCAACTCGTGGGATATCTGGTAGCTGGCATCATATGTTGATGGATGGAGATATATGCATGGCATGCACTGACAATTTCGGGTTTCAGGCCAAAACGGTTGAAGGTTAACAACTTGTTTGGACGTAGATCTTTTGCAACCTCAGATGTTGAGAGGAATTTTAATCATCATTTCGCTTGCATATACAGAATTAGCCTTCAGTGGGCATCATGAAAATAAACGTTAATACCTTAAAATATTAGGGTGAAGAATTAGTTTTAAAACACATCAGCACAAGCACACCCGGGCTCGTTAATTTTTAAATTTTCTGACCCAGCTACTGAGGATTTTCTTTTTTTCTGGCCTCATCCCAGCTCTTCATTTGTTTGGGCTTCTAGGAAGCATAACAGTACGCCTAGGTTGTTTGAGTTTTAGTTTATTTGGAGATTCATGGTGATTTTTGAAGTGATGTGCGTTTATTAGGGTGTGTGCAAGGAAGGAAGGAGTTCAACCTTTTTTGCTCTACCACGCCGACTTTAGCAACCTGTAATGCCCTCACACACATTCGCTGCCACCAGAGGAGGATATAATTAACTCCATGTCTGAAGCCTTCAAGGACGTCTTGAAATATATTTTCAGTATTTAATAGAATCTGACAGTGGATTTTTGCCTTACGTTAAGTTAAGCCTGTTGGGTTTTTATTGTAAATTCTGTATGATGGCGACATGATGTTCATTAAAATCAATGGTGTGAAAATATTTATGAATGAATGCATGTTTTTGCTTTATAACGTATAAGATCTTTTAAAAAGAATTATGAATCCCACTTTGGGTCAAAAGTGTAAGTCTATTTGCACCTGGTTTCACTAGTATGAAACAGCCCTTATTCACCTGACTTATAGACAAACATGTCTATGGAAATTTGAAGCTCGCACTCTTTCAAATTTTGATTCTATTCAACTTTAATTTCTTGAATTTTAATATTAAAAATAAACATAATCATTTAAGTCGAAATTTACCTCTAAGGGGCTGGGCAATAGCTAAAACAACGGCCATTCAAGTGTGGTGTCGGGCTTCCTTGTTACTATGATCTCTTCTCTATTTGCTTTGATGAAAACTGCAGGTGATTTTTGTTACACCCTTGTAAACATAAGGGGCTGCAAGTATCGGGGATAATTTTTGATCCTACAGGGAATTTTTGTCCATTTAGCTTGGGGTTTAGTTAACATTTCAAATAATTCATTAGAAGCCTATGCTTAGTGGCAAGGTATTAAGCTAGCAAAGGCAAAAGGATTTTGGATTGTAATGTCTCAGGCTTTGAGACTTCTTGTTGGGTTTGGAGACCACTCTGTTTATCATATCAGGCAAGAGCTAAATAGCTACGCGGACCATTGGGGAAAATATGGATGAGGTAAATAGCGAAGCTGACCAATGGGTAAAATATGGATCAACTCTAGGAGAAGGTAACATCGTTGTTAATGGTGGAAGGGACTATTTACATATACCTTAGATCTATGTTGGGGTCATGCTGGCGCGTTGGGTTGGGCACGCGATCAGATGCCTTGTTCACTTCTTCCAAGCTATAGTAAAAGCCCTTATTTATGTTGGCTTGTGTGGGCATTTGATATACCGGAATTTGACAGCAGTCATGACTCTCATTCATTGTGGTCATTCGGGTGTCTGGTGTGGCACGTTGAAGGCGAAAAGGGTGGGAGTTTGGGACAACCAGTGCTCGATGTTGAGAGATAAACCTTTGTCTACGATCTTTCGTCTGGTCTTCAGGTTTTTTCCTAGCAATTTTTTTCTCTTTAGAGTGTGGGAAATTTCAATGTTGAGTCTTGATTATGAAATACGTCCTTTGTTCTTTGGATTAAGTGTCATTAGATATCATATTGATTCTAGAATTGATATTCTGGATCATTTTTCTCATTCTCATGATTACATTCAGGAAGGAGAGGTAGTAGGAGAGGTAGTTGTTGGTGGTTTTTTTTTTCAAGTAAGAAAGATTGTATCACTTGCCACCATAGAAGATCATGTACAAGTAAACAGTTTATTGACCACATGGGATGTAGCCAATAAACTGAGATTCATTCACTAGATCTAAAAACTAAGAGATACCTGATAATAAAAAAATTTAAAATTCACTTAAAAACATTAAAACCTCAATTTGAGGTCATATATGAAGGAATTTTGTCCCGGAAAAGTGTTGAAACGATGTCTGATTAGAAGGATCATATCAGCACTGTTCCCTGTAAAATTTCAGCCCAAACAGATAACAGAGTCAAAATTTATGACCCCCGAAAAATCCCTGCATCATTCTCCTCTGGTTGAAAAGAATGCAACTCCTACAAGTTACTCTCTTCAAATTGTTGCCTCTTACCAGGATCTAGGTTTAGCAAGTTCCCCTCTGTAATCCATGTACTCTCTGGTGGTGCTATGTGCCTTCCCACTAGACCAGATATCGGTTGTATTGGCATTGTCGAGTATGAAAGGTCTTCTTATCTAAAATAAGTGCAATATTTTCTTTTTTCCTGCTCGAAATGGTCTATTGTCAATCCACCTCTACCTCACTATCATCACCCAGATTGTCTTCATGGAAGATATACAAATCAGAAATGTTAAACACATGGGAGATATCAAGATCAGCTGGTAAATCGACATTCTAGGCATTGTCGTTGATTTTCTTGAGAATCTTGCAAAGACCAATTTTCTTATACTTCAATTTGTGGTAGGTTCTTCTAGGAAACCGTTCTTTCTGTAAATAAATCATCACCAAATCACCTTCTTTGAATACATGGTATCGTCGGTGAGCATCTTTTATAAAAACAAATTGTTCATTACTGGCATGTAGTTTTTATCTCACTTGTTGCAATTGTTGAATGTGTTATGCAAATGCTTCCCCATCATCACTGGTCTTATCCCCAAGTGGTAGATGCACCAAATCTAGGACACCCATAGGATTTCTACCGTAAACAACCTGAAATGGAGATTTACTTGTAGATCTATTCACTTAACTATTGTAGGAAAATTATGCTTGAGGTAAAGCCAATCCCATTGCTTGGGCTTCTCTCCAACAATACTTTGTAATAAGTTTCCCAAACTCTGACTTACTACCTCGGTTTTCCCATTTGTTTAGGGGTGATAGGTACTATTGAACTGTAATTTAGTCCCCGTTTTCTTCCATAAAGTCCTCCAAAAATTACCCAAGAACCTAGTATCTCTATCAAAGGTAATAGTTTTTGGAACCCCATGCAATCTAACAACTTCTGGAAAAAATAATTATGCCACCTTTGACGCATCACTAGTTTTCTTGCAAACAAAGAAATGAGTTATTTTAAAGGACCTATCAACAACCACAAAAATAGAATCATTACCTCATTGTGTTTTTGGGAGCCCCAACACACACTCCATACTCAAATTTGTACATGGGCTTGTGGGAACTGGTAATAGCATATACAACCCTATGTTCTATGAGTGTCCTTTAGCCATTTGGAAAATCCTACATTGTGTCACATACTTGGTTATATCTTTTTTCATCTTCGACCAGTAATACTTATCTTCAATTAAGGTTAGCATCTTATCCTTTCCAAAATGTCCTACCAAATCATTACTATGAAGGTATTTGATAATATTTTCCCTCATTGAACCAATTGAAATGCATAGTTGTTTTCCTTTGAATAGGTATCCATTTTGCATAAAATATTCACCCTCATTAAAATCCATGTTCCCAGCCACTGGATTCTTCAATTGTTCCACAATCTCCCAAAAATCATTATCAGACACATAAATATCCTTTAATGCAACAAACCCAATTACTTCATTTTCTATGGTTGTCAAAAGAACAGTGCGCCGACTCAAAGCATCTACAACTTGATTCCGTCGTCATGATTTGTGTTTCAAAACAAAGGTGTAGCCTTGTAAGAAAGAGACCCATTTTGCACGTCTATTGTTCCATTTACTTTGGGTGTTTACACATTTTAATGCAATGTGATCGGTAAATAACACAAACTCTTTCGACACTAAATAATGCGTCCAATGTCACAATGCTTGCACAATTGCATAAAATTCTGCATCATATGTGGATTAATTATTTCTTACATCATTCAACTTTTCACTAAAGAATGCAATTGGTCTACCTGCTTGGCTAAGTACATCTCCAATGCCTGCATGTGAAACATCACAATCTATCTCAAACACTTTATCAAAATCCAGAAGGTTAATATGGGTGCCTCAGTTACTGTATTCTTTAGAAACTTAAGACTTTCTGCATCGTCATTGGTCCACATGAATGTTTTGCCTTTGGTGCAATCTGTTATGGGTGCTACAATACTGTTAAAATTTCGAATAAATTTTCGGTAAAAGGTAGTCAACCCATGAAAAATTTTTACCTATGTTATGCTCCTAGGACTAGGCCACTCCAAAATTTCTCTAACCTTCTCTGAATCCATCTTGAATCCTTCTGCCAACATGAAAAAACCCAGAAATACCAAACTTTCTTACAGGAACCTACATTTCTTCAGGTTTTCATAAATTTGATGTTTTCTCAATGCATCCAATATAATTTTTAAATGGTGCAAGTGATCTTCTTGTTGTTACTGAAAACTAGAATGTCATCAAAATAAACGATAGAAAACTTACCAATATAAGTCAAAGCATAGTATTCATAAACCGAATGAAAGTACTAGGTATATTGGACAACTCGAATGGCATCACCATCCATTCATATAGTCCATCCTTGGTCTTGAAGGCAGTTTTCCATTCATCCCCTCCACGAATCTGGATCTAGTGGTATCCACTTTGCAAATCAATCTTACTAAAATATTTTTCTCCAACTAGCACATCTATCATGTCATCCAAGCGTGATACAAGAAATCGATATTTGATGGTTTTATTGATTTATTTTCTAACTGTGCACATCCTCCATGTATTATCATTTTTGGGAGTCAACTATGTTGGTACAACACAAGGACTCATGCTTTCTCTTACCAAACCTTTATTTATAATTTATGTCACTTGTCAGTTAAGCTCATCATGTTGAATCATCCCATAGGCTACCTGATTAGGTAAAGATGATCCTAGGATTAGATCAATGTGATGTTGAATATCCCTCTTTGGTGGAAGACCATCAGGTAGTTCATTCGGGATAACATCAACATATTCTTCTAGTAACTTGGTCACTTTAGTAAAAATTGGTACGACTTCCATGACTCCTTTTTGCACTATTAATGCATAGAAGAATCGTGTTTCCTTCGTTTCCTTAACAAACTCTCTTTCTGACAACATATTTTCAGTTTTTCCCTCATCCTTAAGGAGCAATAAGATGACTTTTGATCCATCCTTCCAAAAGGTGTAGGTATTATTTCCTCCATCATGCATGACTTTTTTGTCATATTTCCAAGGCCTCCCCAATAACATATGACACGCATCCATTGAAACGACATCACACCACACTTCATCTTTATAAGCCTTACGAATGGAAAACTTGATCAAACATATTTTATTAATGGTGACTTCATTCCCCTTTTTGAACCATGCAATTCAGTGACGATGGGGATTTGTTTCACAACGTAATTTCAACTTATCTACCATATTTTTGGAAACCATATTCTCACAACTTCCACTATCAACAATAACTTGATATACCTTTCCCCTAGAAATGCATATGGTTCAAAAAATATTTGTTTGAAGCCAAGAATCTTCATTGTCGCTACTTTACTTGTGCTCCTTTTCAGGAATCACCATTGACCTATGTATCATGAGACTCTCCCCCGTATCAGGCGGGACTTCAGATTCAACTCCTTCTTCTTCATTCTCAACTTGGACCAAGTTCAAACTAGGCTATTGTCCTTGCTTCGGCTCTTTCATGTTATAATTTGGGCATCCAAATCCTCGATGACCCTCTACACCACACCTGAAACACACATAATGTCCTTATCTTCCACCACTGTAACATCTACCCCTCTGAAATCCTCTTCCTCATGGTTGATTCAAGTTACTTCGTCGAGTACCTTTTGTTTTCTCATCTCCTTCGGATGATTCGCCTCTATCATGGTTAAAACTAGTGAGGCAGACAATGTACCCCTCCTTGCTCCTTTCTTCATTTGAGAAAATTGTCGGTTTGGATTTTCCTCGGCCTTTAAGGCTAATTAGTATGCCTCTTCCACGTTGTGAACCCTATGCATGCTCAGTTCATTTTGAATAAAAAAATTTAAACAATTCACATACCTTGCAGCCAATTTCTCATCAGTTTCCTGGTGATCGATCATCGTAAATAGATAACTGATAAAATTCATTTATGAGTTCCTCCACAGTGTACAAGTTTTGCATCAAGTTCTAAAATCTACGAAAAACGGTGTAGGCATAGTCTAGAGGAAAACCAATTTCTCGCAATTTTTTTTCCATCATGCTCCAGGGCCTAATTTTGTCTTTTCCTTTTTTTTCTTTGTCTTTCTACACATGATCCCACCAGATCATGGCGTGAACCTTCAACTTGGTGCATGCAAATTTCACATTTTTTTCCTCTGGCATAGGTTGTCATTCAAAAAACATTTCCATGGTGTTCGACCAATCTATTAACTCCTATGGTTTAATATTCCTTGCATATTCTGAAAAAATTGTCTTGATCCTATCATTTCTCCCTTCTAGAGCCCTGAGCATCCTTTATTCAAAAGTCATGTGCTCTAATTGTTCTTCTTCATGTTCTATATATTGATCTTCATCTCCTCAGATTGTCCCCTCATCGGACACTTCTCTTTGTATTATTCTCTAACTAGCCAACACATTTATAAGATATTCTACTTGCCTTTGGAGGTTTTTCATATCTCTGCACATCTAAGAAAGACACCCTGCTCTTCCTCTTCCTTTCCCAACCATCTTACTTCTCTAAAACAAGATGATGTAGCTAATAAACTGAGATTCATTCACAAGATCTAAAAATCATGCAAACACAGGAGAATGGAAAATAACCCTCTTTTATTCCTTCTCCATCCTAACTATTACAATAGAAGCTCAACTCCTTATAACTACTATCTGAAATTTTTGAAATCAAATAATTTTAGAAAAACAATTAATTTTAGGAAATTTCTGCATGACTCTAAAACTAACCAATAAATAAGAGCTAACTAGAGCAACATTATTTTTCAACTCATTTTCTGATTAAGTTCATAAACTAAGAGATAAATGATAATTACAAATTTAAAAATTCTCGTAAAACACTAAAACCCCAATTTGAGGCCTTATATGAAGGAATTTGGCCCCGGAAAAGTGTTGAAACGGTGTTTGATCTAAAGGATCAAATCAGCGCAGTAATGAAATCTTCAAGATGCAACTCCCTATAAAATTTCATCCCAAATGGATAACCAAGTCAAAATTTATGACCTTCGAAAAATCCCTGCATCAACAAGGTTACCGTAGTAGGAAGCCAACCCTCCTCAACCAGAAATCAAGCTTATAGCTGCCTCGAGGGGTCAAAAAATAAACTAGTTTATGAATTTTCTTATTGTCTACAGAGATAAAAAAAAAAAAAATTACTAGCCTATCATGAGCTAAGATAATAGGATTGTAGCCAATACAGTGAACGAGGAAGAGAACACAATTAGACATGAGGCGGAACCTATCCTTGTTGATGGGAAGCATGACTACCCTGCGGAAGAGGAAGAGGGAGGCACATTAGAATGGCATCCTGAGTTTTCATATCTGGAACAGGATGATGAAGAACAAAACCAACATGTAGGTCCATGATCCAAGAGATACGATGATTTAATTCCTCAATGTTGAATTTTAGTTCTACAATTTCTCCTCGCATTTCAAAGACTAGACGAAGCATGTCCTCTTTGGAAGGGGAATTGAATTGATTTGAGTGTGTTGTCTGAGGTTCTTCCATGTTGATATGAGGGGCATCAACAAGAGAATTTTCATCACAATTGGAATCAGAACCAAGTGGGGGAGCCACACAAATTGAAGGAGAGGCATAACACCTGCTCATGTAGTTCCAAAGTCATAATTTTCCTCTTCAACTCTGCACCCCACATAGCCATCACTTCCTGCATAGATAGAACATTTTCATTCCCGAGATTGTGAGGGGGAGAATTTGTAAACTCTCTATCAGAAAGAGGAGATGAAGCCCCTCATGATTCCTTGGGCTTTCCATCCCGCCACGTGAGAGGTCGCCTCTCCTAGACTGAGATCATTTTCTTACTCTGGGCATGGAGCCATCAAGAAAATAGGTTGCACTGTGGAAATGGAGGAGAAGAGATTCTTCTTCCCATTGCAGTGCAAAAAAAAATACCAAGCATACAGAAGATGAATTCCAGTAGTGTCATCATCCCTTTTCCAACCTAATATTCCCATATAGCGATTCAGATAATGCTTCATAAATGCGGCCATGACTGAGGTCCTGAGTGAGTTATTAACCTTGATTTTAGTTGTACATGCACCCACCTAAAGTCCATAATTCTCATGCTCCAGGTAAATGGTAGTGTAAATGTTAGCATCGTCGATTAGACTTGCCTCTTCCCGCGGGGGAATGTATAGAAGCTAGCGCAAATTCCGCTTGCCATCGACTTGGTGATCATCACGATGACACCCCATTCAAGGTTGTTGGTGCTCTCTTTAGTGATTTGCTCCTCTTTGATTTGGTTCTTTTGGGGTATGGGTGTACTTATTACTTAAGAATTGCAAAGTATGTTGATGTTGGTTTGTCTTCTGGAGAGTTTCATTTCAACATTTTGGTCTCTATGTCTCTGAGATTCATAATTGCAGACCTTCCTATACTCTTGGGGCCGGTTTTCTTGCGCTAGAGTTATAATTTGGTGATTGGCCCTTTGGATTTCCTTGTACTTTTTTTTATTAATCCTCCTCGAATTGGTTTAAGAGCTCGAATGTGGGGCAATCTTTCATTTTGGTACCTATTATTTGGCATGGACAGTGTGAGTATTGAGAAATATAACCTATGGTTTGAAGACACATATGTTTCTATTTGGATGATTGAAGCCCATTATGGTCTTTCCTTTATAGATAGAGGGTTCTCTTTGGAAATTTGTTATTAAGATTGCTTCTATGGAATTGAGTATACTTGCACAACTGTTGTAAGTTCCACGAACATGGAAGTTGAATGTTTTTGGTATGATGGTGTTAAAAGATTTTATGCCCCTATTTCAAACAATTCTGACAACAAAGCTCTAAGTGGTGGGTGGCTTGGTTATATTGGTCAGAGTGGGGTTTGTTGTTTGGTCTTAATATGGATCTTTCTTGGATGGAACTATTAAGTACCTGAATAGATCTAAAGATAAATCTCAAAATAGATCCACAATATCATCAATAATAATCCAAAACATTCACCATAAAATGAACACAAGATGTAGACAAAACCCTTGAGGTAGGGTAACACCATATATTAATCCTTATGGAAGAATAAAACTCCTCAAGCAATCCTTTCTTGTACAATCACAATATTCTTCACTATGTTTCATTACATTGCTTACACTTCTTTATATAGCTCTCTATATCTCCTAGGAACCTTCTAGAGAGTCTTCTCACATTTATTACATTTAACTACCATAGCGGGCCTTTATTAATATAATGGACCTAGTCCACCTTACATTGAATGACCACATTCTCATATATTAAATGACTTCCACTAATAATACATAACCACATTCACATTGGGTACCTCCCTTGGTACCCCATATTACCTCCATAGGTATACTACATTCCATCCCCCGTCACATGTTTCATCCTCAAAACATGAGAAGAAACCATACAATATGACCGGCTAAGCAATGTAGCCAACTGATACCAAGAATGATCATTCATCCATCCCAATGGAAGTCGAACATGATGTCTATCTATTGTCTTGCCACCATGATCTTTCTATGCATCATGTTGAGGTTTCCATGGGATTGTTTCTGTAGCTCGAGCTCCTCTCGTAGTGTCGGTAGTCCTCCATGCAACTCTTGATTGGTTTCCTGTCCAGTGCCCTACTGGTGCATAAATGTGTTGATGCACACACCCTTCCCTTGATGATTGTTGTGTCTCTATATGATGTGGATGGCGATATACAACAACTGTAGGAATCTGTTCTTTTTTCTTCAAATCTGCAACACTTTGTGCCTTTGATTCAATGACCTCCTTAGGTTCATGATTATGTCTTTTCTATAGTTTTTCTTCATCTCCTTATGTAGACTCTACCTCTGATTCAACTTCAGACTCGGCAATAACTTCTTTGCTAGATTTCATGGGCCCATATTTCTTACTAAGAGACACATCCTGCAATGTGATTTTCTTTTTCTTGTACCACAACTTCAAAAACTTCTTTTGCACATTAATATTAATGGTACCCACTTATTCTATCCAAGGATATCCCAAAAAAAATCCACTTCATCCATATCCATAGCATAAAAATCTAAATGCAACACATATTTATCCATGGTAATCTTCAAATCTTTAACAATTTGAACATTATCACCCTCAACCTGTGTGCTTTGAAGATTCTTTACTGGAACTTGCAATCTATTAATCAATTGAACATTGATAAAAAAATTTGGCAACTAGGGTTAATAGAAACAATGACATTTTCTTTACGAATACAACCATAAACTTGTAATATATATTTTCCACATGAAAATAAATTCTTGGTGATGTATTTATCCTTACTCTTTGTATGAGACCACTTGTCTAAAATTAATTTTTCAAGTGCTTCCTCAGAAAGTGACATCGACTCAGAATGGTAAAATGATTGCCACCATATAAGAACATCATCTTTGAAACCTCAGTCTACAAAAGATTTCCACTTCCCTTTCCATAATGACTTGTGAGATTGTATAAATTCTTCAATACTAGGGCCATCATCTCTTCCAGAAAAAAAATAGCATGCTTGGAATAAATCTTTAACAAAAAATAAAGTTAAAAATAACTTACTACAGAAAATCGTTGTTTTTCCAGATTAAAAAAAAAAAACTGAAAAATTGTTGAATTTAAAATGCTCATGACTTTACTTCTCGGACTCCGTTTCGACTGATTTGTTTTTTGAAATACGGTATTTTTCTTAGAGGAATTCAAATACCCATTTTTTTTAGCCAAATCATGCTCAAAAATTTTCAGATATGAACCTGAACTACATCGCCCTTTTTTTTTTAGAAAAAATCTGCAAAAAGAGCAAAACAATTCTCCCCTTCTTTGGCCAAGGAAAGTTCTCTTATACAAATTGTTAAGTACTCGAATAGATATGAAGATAAATCTCAAAATATATCCACAATATCATCAAGAATAATCCAAAACATTCACCATAACATGAACACAAGATGTAGACAAAACCCTTGAGGTAGGGTAACACCATATATTAATCCTTATGGAAGGATAAAACTCCTCAAGCAATCATTGCTTGTACAATCACAATATTCTTCACTATGTTTCATTACATTGCTTACACTTCTTTATATAGCTCTCTTTATCTTCCAGGAACCTTTTAGAGAACCTTCTCGCATTTATTACATTTAACTACTAGTGGGCATTTATTAATATAGTGGACCTAGTTCACCTTACATTGAATGACCACATTCTCATATATTAAATGACTTCCACTAATAATACATAACCACATTTCAATTGGGTACCTCCCCATGTACCCCATATTACCTCCCTATGTATACTACAAGAACTCAAGCAAATCCTTCAACACCATGAGGAAATATATGAAGCAAACTACTCTTCCCTCCAATTTTAGGTCAAAGTTGGGAATGGAGAAGTCCTACACTCAATGCATTGAAATCTTGGAAACATAATGTCAATTTCTGAGAAATTTGGTCCTACCTTAGCCTATTCAGTCCTTGTCCATCAATCAGGTGTCAGGTGCTTCTCGCCATGGAAACTCAAGGGGTGGTCAAGAAGAACTTGGAGCTAGACCTATGGAGGTAGTAAAATATTCTCCACTTCAAAGTGGAGCACAGGGGGTACCAAATCTTGAATCAACTGTCAATTGATGTTTTTCAAAATTGTCTTTTTGCTTGAGTAGTTTATTAATAAATTTTGCAGTCAAACAAAGTGGATGTTTTCAAGAGAAATATGTATGTTTTATAGTGTATTAAGAGTGATAGAATCATTAGCTATACGCCAAAAATTTGTAATGGAACCAATGGATTTGGTAGTTTTCCTCAGCAAAATTGATTATATAATATAAAAGCTTCAATTCCTTTTAAAAAAAATTAAGTAAACATTAAAATATTTGAAGTATAAAAAACCTCATCAAAAGAAACTTCAAATATCCCAAATGTAGATATACAAAATTATTGTTTTTATTAAAATTTTAATTATATCTTCGTTATATATATATATATATATATATATATATATATATATATATATATATATATATTTATATATAGAGAGAGAGAGAGAGAGAGAGAGAGAGAGAGAGAGAGAGAGAGAGAGATCTTAGTATGGGTCCAATTATATGTTATGTTAAGTAGATATTAAAATTTCTTAAGGTTTAAGAAATGTGTATTATTTATAAGTAAATATTAGTATGGGCTCAATTTATTATTATATGTTGGGTTAGTAGACATCAAAATCTTCCAATTCTAAAATAAAAGAGGGAAATTTTGTGTAAAGTAGGCTCAAGTATTGTAACGAACCTCTCGTTCGTCACAACATCAAGCCTCACATAACAAGTGCAATTTTTATTTATTTATTTTTTTTGGTGTGTGTGTGTAGGAAGGTAAACATGACATTATACTCGACAACACAATCACAACGACGAACACAATGCATGCAACTCATGCAACAACAATATAAAGACCTAACAAAGAAGCACATCAATCCCCTGGAAGCAAAGTATGGCATTCAACTGACAAGAATAAGAATGACTACTCGCCCATCCTACCCTGCAATGGTTAGGACCTCCAGGACACATAAGCAATGCTCAAGCCCAGGTTCCCATCGATTTTGAACATTTAAGGTATCAGGGTCGGCGACCGTTCTGAGGAACAAGGACGTGTCTACATCCCACTAACACAATCAAGACCAAAACTAAATATGTTAAATCAACAAACATCAATGACGATCGTTGCGCGATAATGTTCTATGAATGAATCACACATCACATAAATTCCATGGTGCAAGAGAATTTTATTACTAAATCCATCATAAAATGATATAAGTTCGTGCACAATATAATCAACTTTATTTTAATTCAAGGTGCAATGGTAGTCATCTACTTTACTTCAAGGCGCGGAATTAATCGTTCATTAAATTCAACTGTAGCTAACATTTTTAGTGGCGGATGAAGTAACTACACCCATGACCATCCATACATATCGTGATGCAAATTAAATATCAATTAATTCATGGAGCAAGGTAATCAATTACATAATCAGTCTCACCCCCTATAATTTCATGGTGCATAAATTCTGTTATAACTATACAATTCGCTCAAACTTTAGCATCTCTTAATGGTGCAAGAGTAACCCACTTTGTTTTAAGAGCACTAAGAGAATAATTACATAATCAACCATGCTTCTCATTTATTCAAGACGCAAACAAATTAAGAGCTACATAACCATGACTCCAACAATTCTCCATTCATTTTTCCATTTTTGATGATATTCTTAATATGGTGCACAATTTGATCTATGAAAAAATTTAAGGTAGATATACATATAAATCTAGACCAGTTTCTAAACATACAGATTCTTTCTTTTTATTTATTTTATTTATTCTTGTCTTGGCATATGTCTCAATTATAAATTAGTAGAGGTGTTTTATTTATACTAAATTTGATCACCTTATTTATTAAAATAAATAAAAACATAAAGGTAACTTGTTTGTTTTATGAAGAGACACCTTGAAATGGGATAAAACTTTTAAAAGAAAATAAGGTCAGGATTAAACCTTTCCTGCCATTTATCTGAAAAATACATCCTCTTAACGCTAAGAGGGAATAAGTGGATGTCTTCTAATTAACAATTGTCATTAAGACTCCACATGCAAGCTCACAGTAGTCATCACAATAATTGGTTTTTATACAATTGAATTTAAAGGCATTCCAAAAGTTCCTTGAAACCCTATTAGAGTCTTATCTAGAAGGCATTCAAGGGAATGGAACTGATTAAAAAAAAATTGTAAAACAAATTCTACTAAAGAAAACCTTTTAAAACGATTTAATATTGTTAATCAATTTAACTGTTATAGTATTGTTATAATCACAAAAAGGTGGGTATGCTAGCTATTTTAATTACAGTTGTAGTCACAACATCCTTCATTAAATCATTAAACTGATATAAAAATAGCCACGCCACTGTTACTCAGGAATTTCAGAAAACAACAAGGAAACCTCACTTCCATTTACTGCTTCCATTCTGACATCTCTGCCATAAAAAATTGCTTCCACTCTATGGTAAATGAAAGTGCTATTCAAAAAGTTAAAAATGATGATAACGCCACAAAATCCGCCCCAAGCCATTCACAAATTACCATTTAAAAATTTCTGCCAAAATAGGTAGAATGTGGGGTCGACGTCTCAGTCGCATTAAAGGTGGGGGAAAGGCAGAGAGGCAGTGACCCAATCGTTGGGCGACTGCAAGGTCGTTAGGGTAAAGAGGGTAAGTCACCAAAAATTCACAGGTGGAAAGGTTTGGAGCATGTGCATGTTTTGGCCAAGAAAAAAAAAATTAAGATAATAACTCCAGGATGAAAAACAATATGCAATCCAACATAGAATCGCATTAAGAGAATAAAAATGCAGGCAAATGTGGGTTCGGGATCGTTTTCACCATAGGAAGATGGAGAAAACTTCCAAGAATGAAAAACAAAATGCATTAAATCGCAATAAACACATTTCATTCATTTCTATTTCAGGCTTTGCAATAATAGCTATCTATCAATGAAATCAGATATGCATGTGTACAAACAATTCGCAGACTTAGAATACCAGGATTGTGTTATTGCACGGTTTGTATGAGAGGTTAAGAGAGCTTGAGTCAGGGCTTGAAACCAGCGTAACAGGAGCTTCCCCACCCACTGTCACCTCGATGGGGGGATCTTTCTATTTAGGAGGGCTAGTCCAAGGGAGACGTCCCTAGGCAATCTGGGTTAATGAAAGGCTAAAGGGTAATGGACCAAGTCAAAGAAGTTCCTTTTCACAGATTGTTGCCCAAATGAGATAGTCAAGGAGAGAAATCCACTGATGATGCACCTGTTTGCGAGACAAGACAAACAACCAGAATATGTGCTTGCAGTGGGTTAGTACTTTATAAGCATTTAAGACTATCTTCAAATATAAATATATGAGCAAATGATCAAATGCTATTATTGACGAAGTCAATGATGGCTTAAACAAAGACAAGTGGCTTAGATCACTTCTTCAATAAAGAAATAGAGATAAAAGCATCCAACGTTCACAATTAAATCCTTATATTAAATTGTTAATGCAATAAATATCCCAAATCAGCTCACATATGTAATATTGTTGCATCACCTATATTGTTGCTACAAGAAGTATGACGTCAAGCATTAGTTCAGATCAAAATTAGGACAATTGAGTGGAACGTTTTAGCAAATCAGCTTACAAATGCAATTAATAACTCAA
>JZKD02S0613076.1:34772-47141 GCA_000966675.3 Picea glauca
GAGAAGATACCTGTGGGTATTGAGAACTCCCGAGAGGGGTTGGAAGAGATCTTTGACTCTTCGGGCCTATGTGAAAGAAGGTCCTGGTGGAAGCGGTCGGACCGTGAGGGTCACGGCTTGCGTCAGAGTGGTATCAGAGTGGGAGAAGAGTTCTCTTTGTTCAGGTAGCAGAGAGAATCAAATTTCACCATGCCACCCAAAAGATAAAGGCAGTCACTTGATCGAGAAGACAGGGATGCCTGAAGAAGAGGGAGGCCAGCAGGAAATCCAAAAATGGAGCGCCAAATGAGAGATCTTCGAGCAAGTCTTGAGGAGATGGAGACAGCGCAGAGACGTGGAGTCGGCGCTGGAGAGTTCAGTGATTCCAATGTGGAAGAAGAAGCTGGACATGATGCAGAAGAGGTCACAGCAGAAGATGCATCGACAGAGCGGTTGATTAGAGCCATTTCCAGGATGAGTTCCAAGACCAAAATGGACATTCCAACTCACGAGGGAAGCCTGGATGCAGAAGAGTTGCTGGATTGGATCCGAGCACTTGACACCTATTTCGATTATGAGGATATCGAAGAGGATAAGAAGGTAAGGCATGCTGTTACCAAGTTGAAAGGACATGCAACCTTATGGTGGGATGAGTTGCAGGCTGATAGGCGCTGCAAAGGAAAACAAAAAATTAAAAGCTGGGATAGGATGATCGCCAAGATGAAAGCGAAATTCATCCCCAGAGATTACCAGATCACACTGTTTAGGTGAATACAAAACCTGAGACAGAAGATGATGATGGTGAAGGAGTACACCGAAGAGTTTTACAGACTCAATATCAGAGCAGGTCATCGGGAGAGCGAT
This sequence comes from Picea glauca, assembly GCA_000966675.3. Lineage (NCBI taxonomy): Eukaryota > Viridiplantae > Streptophyta > Pinopsida > Pinales > Pinaceae > Picea > Picea glauca. The sequence goes on from JZKD02S0613076.1 coordinate 35,616, forward strand.
GATGAGAAGGTGGTGAGATATTTGAATGGTCTGAGGTATGACATTCAGGATGAGTTAAGCATGGCAACTATCAGAACTGTTGAGGATGCTTACTAGATGGCTCTGAAAGCTGAGGAGAAGCTGAGCTGCAAGAAAGGACAATGAGGGCAAGGTAGGAGTCAGCCCAGAGGCAAGGCGGTTGCCCAAGAAAGAATACAGAAGCCCAAGGAGGAATGGAAGAAACCTCAGGGTAAAATGGAGAGAGGTGGATCCTCACAGTGAGGACAACAATATGCTGAGCCGAGGAGGCAACATATAGAGAAGGGTGGTGGATATGATGACGCCAACGCTTTTCCTCGTACCCGAGGTAGAGGTAGAGGTAGAGGAGGAATCATCACATGTTTTACATGTGGGAAGGACGGACATAAATCTGTTGATTGTCCAGACAGGAAAATGGACAGAGGAGAAACTCACATCACTGAGGCGCAAAGGCATGATGCTGAGAGTGAAGATGCCGGAAGTGGGAAGTCACTGACGGTGCATAAAGTTCTCTTAACCCCTGAGAAAGAGGTGGAGGACACAACTCAGAGGACCAGACTATTCAGGACCTCGTGCAAGACCAAGGGCTGGAAATGCAAGGTCATAGTGGAGAGTGGAAGCACCGACAATCTCGTTTCGACCGAGATGGTGGAGAAACTGGAGCTGGAAACGACAAATCACCCAAGTCCATACAAGGTCTCATGGCTGTAGAAGGGACACCAGGTAAGTGTTACGAAACAATGCTTGGTTGAATTTAAAATGGGTGAATATAAGGATAAGATTCTATGTGATGTCATTCCCATGGATGTCTGTCATGTATTATTGGGTAGACCATGGCAGTATGACTGAAATGTTGTTCATGATGGGAGAATGAACACATACACCTTAGAGAAGGATGGGATGACACACAAATTGCTTCCGATAAAAGATAAGGAGGTAAATCCGGAAGTAAACAATACCATACTTCTCATGAGCGGGAAGGAGCTTCTCACAGAGATGGAGAAGAAGGAAGATCCACATTTCTTTGTGGTCAGGAAACCGAGAATTGTCCTGACTAGCACAAGAGTGGATGACTTGCTAGAAGAGATTCAGGAACTGCTGGGAGAGTTCGCTGATATCATCGTGGACGAACTACCTCGTTTGTTGCCACCGATGAGGAGTGTGAGTCACCATATAGACCTCATACCTGGAGCAAGTTTTCCGAATAAGGCAGCGTACAGATTGACACCTCAGGAGAACGAGGAGGTCAAAAGGAAAGTGCAGGATTTGCTGGATAAAGGACTGGTGAGGGAAAGTCTTAGTCCATGTGCTGTTCCGACCGTACTAAGTCCGAAGAAGGATGGAGGCTGGAGAATGTGTACAGACTCTAGAGAGATAAACAAAATCACTATCAGGTACAGATTTCCACTCTCGAGAATGGATGATCTGATGGATTGCCTGAGTGGGGCAAATTATTTTTCAAAAATTGATCTCAAGAGCGGATATCACCAGATTCGCGTGAGAGAAGGAGATGAATGGAAAACAACATTCAAGACAAACGAAGGTTTGTACGAATGGCTGGTCATGCCGTTTGGTTTGACAAACGCGCCGAGCACATTCATGAGGCTGATGAATGAAGTCACGAGGGAATTCATTGGCAAATTTGTGGTCATGTATCTGGATGATATACTGATTTTCAGTAAGACCAAGGCTGAACACTTGAAACATTTGGCCATTGTGATGATGAAGCTACAACAGGAGAAGCTGCTGATCAATTTGAAGAAGTGCTCATTTTTGCAGACAGAGCTCATTTATTTGGGTTTTGTTATCTCAGCGAATGAGTTGAAAATGGATCCTGAGAAGGTGGAAGTGATAAAGAATTGGCCGTCACCGAGAAATGTTTTCGAGGTGAGAAGTTTCCACGGGTTGGCTAGTTTCTACAAAAAATTCATCAGAAATTTTAGTGGAATTAGCGCCGCGATGATGGACACAGTGAAGAAGCGGCACAAGAATTTTCATTGGACAGCGGAGGCTGAGAGGAGCTTCAATCTGTTGAAGTGGAAGATCACGGAGCAACCAATTCTGGTGTTGCCTGATTTCCAGAAGACATTTCAGGTGAAATGTGATGCAAGCGGATATGCCGTAGGAGGGGTCTTAAGTCAAGATGACAGGCCAGTGGGATATTTCAGCGAGAAGATGGACGATGCAAAGATGAAATACTCCACGTACGATAAAGAGTTTTATGCCATCATACAGGCTTTAAAGAAGTGGAGGCATTACTTGATACCCAAAGAATTTGTTCTGTACAGTGATAATCATGCATTGCAGTTTGTAAGTCAACATGAGAAGTTGAACCAGAAGCATGCAAAATGGGTAGAGTACATGCAAAATTTCACATTTGTAATTAAGCACATTTCAGGAACTGCTAACAAAGTGGCAGATGCTTTGAGCAGGAAATGTTTGCTGTTGCAGGAGTTCAGAGTCAAGACGTTGGGTTTTGAGAATCTGAAGGACATGTATGTAGGAGATGCAGACTTCAGAGAAGCTTATGAAGCAGCTGAGAACCCAGTTCTCAGAGATCGGAGTCCGTGGATAGACTACATGATCCAAGAGGGATTGCTGTTCAGAGGCAATCAGCTATGCATTCTGAATTGCTCCATGAGGGAGAATTTGGTGAAGGAAAAGCATAGTGGAGGCTTAGCAGGTCATTTTGGGCACGACAAAACATTTGCGAAGTTGAGCGAATCATATTTTTGGCCGGGCATGCGAGAAGATGTTAAAATATTTGTTGACAGATGCAGGATTTGTCAACATTCAAAGGGCAGGAAGCAGAACACAGGTTTTTATCAGCCATTGCCCATACCAGAGAGGCCGTGGGAGGCGATCAGCATGGATTTTGTTCTAGGATTGCTGAGAACGCAGAGAGGGGTTGATTCCATCTTTGTGGTGGTAGATAGGTTTTCCAAGATGGCACATTTCATACCATGTCAAAAGACTAGCGATGCGACCCACATCGCGAATTTGTTTTTCAAAGAGGTTGTTAGACTTCATGGGCTGCCGAGGAGCATAATCTCGGACAGGGATACAAAATTCATAGGTCATTTTTGGAGGATGCTATGGAAGAAGCTGGGAACTAATTTGGCATTTAGTTCGGCTTATCATCCGCAGACGGATGGCCAAACAGAGGTGGTTAATAGAAGTCTGGGGGATTTATTGAGAAGCTTGGTGACAGAGCACCATAGCAGTTGGGACCAGATATTACCACAGGCAGAATTTGCTTACAATGACTCTATGAACAGGAGTACAGGAAGAAGCCCATTCCATATTTTGTATGGGACACAGCCGAGGGGATTTTCTGAGCTCAGGGAGTCAGGACAGGCTGAAACTAGCAGCGCAAGTGCTGAAGAATTCTCTGAAGCGATGGAGGAACTTCACACGAAGGTGAAGCAGCGACTGCAGAAATCAAATCAAGAGTATAAGCACAGAGCCGATCAGAGGAAGAGACAACTTCAGTTTGAAGTTGGGGACATGGTTCTGGCGCACTTAAGGAAGGAAAGGTTCCCAAGGGGAACATACAACAAGCTCAAGATGAAGAAAATTGGGTCGTGCCGAGTCCTGAGGAAGTTTGGAGAGAATGCGTACGAGCTTGAATTGCCGGATGGCATCGGGATATCTCTGATTTTTAATATTTCGGATTTATACCCGTATAGGGCTGGAGAAGCAGAAACTGGAACTGGGGAACCCGTGATCCAGTGGCAGAAATAATTACCAGTTGCACAGAAGCCGCAGATGGAGTGCATACTGGACAAACGAGTGGGAAGAAAGACCAGGTGAAAGCAGTACTTGGAGTACCTGGTGAAATGGAAGAATCACCCAGTGGAGGATGCCAGCTGGGAGACAGAAGCAGTGATACAGAGGCATGGACAGACCATGCAGGAGCTCATGGACAAGATCCCATGAAAGCTTTCAAGCCGAGGAGTATGATGCAGGAGCATTGTGACTTCCAAAGCCAGCAAGGAGCCAACGCATGTGTTTCTAAAACACATGACATATAAGCTTGATAATTTTTGATAACTTTTTGAAATTGCATTAAAGATGAAGCGCCATATCCTTCGATGAAACATTTATGAAGGAGTGCCTATCGTATTATATCAGACCTCGAGCCTTACGCTTTTGTCTGAATTAGATAGGAAGGCATTTAATAGTTTTAATACTGTTACGTAGGAATTTAATTGTAGATTTGATAGCTTAAGAATTCGAGAGGGAAACGGGATATAGACACCCTCCTTTGTACATTGTATTATTATCATTGAGAACAAGAAGAGCAAGCATAGAACTTGTGGAGAGCCCTCATGTACAGATTGGATTAATAGAGAGAGATTTTGATTCAATTTCATGACTGGTGCTGTTTTCTCTGTGTATGTTGCTTATGTGCTTGTGAATGTTTGTTTTATTGGTATGCAATTGCTTTGAATATACTTTTCATGTGATTTCAGAGGATTAATTGAATTCTGAAAGAGAGGAGAATGAGTTTCAATTGTTTCTCTGTCTGAGCCAGGAGATTCCTGCATAGAGTGCAGTGGAATTCATTCGCATAGAGTGCGTTGATGAGGCTAGACAATTGAACTCTTATTCTCATCTTCCAGAAGTTGAATTGGGTTATTAGAGCCGTGCAGGAGAAGTGCAGGCCGAGGCTGGAGTCTCAGTAGCTAGTCTGAGAAAAAGAAGGCAGGGATTACTGTTGCTTCAAGTGCACAGGATCCAAAGGACTCAATACCTTGAGAGTTGTTGGAGATCGAGCACAGTAAGCGTGCGAAAAAATATCTGAAGGAGTCAGAGGAATTAAGCTCAGGAGAGATAGTTCTGTCGGGAATACAGTGGGAACAGACCCAGGAGAGGTTCGAACAGGAAGAGCTTTGAAGCGGGAGAGATCTTCAAGGAGAAGAATCAATGGTCAGGATTCGCAGGAGGAATTCACGAAATCCCGCTGACCCTTGGATCTTGGAGAAGCTGCACGAGGTTTAGTCCTTAGGCACAGGAAGGAAGGAACAAAGCCATAGGGGTTCGGACTTCGGCGTTTGACGAGGTGAGAGTTCATACTCGTTGAAATCACGAGTAGCGATTTCCCAATTTAATCGGAGCCATCGATCATTATAGGGACAGGTGGCGTGAGATCCCGAGAGATTGGGATTGGGCATTCGGGACTTTCCATTGCAAAGGAATTGTGAACGGCAAAATCGCGATCATGCGATCCCCGATATACGGAGGGAGAGGTGACGTGACAGGAGGGTAGCACACGTGCATCGGAGTTCGGAGTTCAGGGTTTTGTGGGGCGAGTGAATCGCAACATCAAAGGTGCCAATTTCTCGAAGGGGAAAACCCCGATATACGAAGGCGTTGACCCTTTGACCATCGGGTTTCAGGGAATTGAAAGACCCGATCCCGTGAGTACTGAACTCGCGATCTTGCGAGTTCCGATTTCACGACAAGCAAAGGGGGAGGTCACGAGAGAAGATACCTGTGGGTATTGAGAACTCCCGAGAGGGGTTGGAAGAGATCTTTGACTCTTCGGGCCTGTGTGAAAGAAGGTCCTGGTGGAAGCGGTCGAACCGTGAGGGTCACGACTTGCGTCACTGGGCAGCTGCTTGAGGTAACCATCTGCTGGGAGGGAGTTGAGAGGCTACGGTAGCACAAGGGGAGCATACCTAGCAGCTATAATGGCCTCCATTCTGGTCATAGGGGGATTAGCACCAACCATAGGAATATTAGGTGGCAGAAAACTTGGAGGAGAAGGAATTCGCGAAGGGGCTGCGAGAAATGAGAGTGGGTTTAAGGAGAAGGCTAACGAGCGCAGGTCAGTAGGTGCTCCTCTTTGTGTAGGAGTGGGGAAATCTTCTATGATCCTGGGTCTTCGCCGATAAATAGCTTCAAAGGAGAGGGGAGTGACAAGGATTTCTCCCTCTAGTCCCAGACCAGGAGGGGAAAACTTAGCAGGAACACTCCCAAAATTCAGGGAACGGGAAACCTCTGAAGGAGGTCTATCAAGAAACTCAGGAGAAGAGAAAGGAGTTCTTACAGAAGGAAATGGCAGATTACCTGCTTCGGCGGTGGAAGCTTCTTCTTCGGGGGCCTTTCCTTTTCCAAGAACCACCTCTGGATTAGTTACAGGTGTAGCTAGAGGCAGCTGTGGATGTGACCGCGTATGTCTGCCTCTGGAAGCCACAATTAAAACAGTGGGTTCGCTCCAATGGAGTCGTCACAATGGAGTCGCCAGGTGCATAGTAGCAATCTTCAAAGGCTCTGATACCTGATGCATCTTCAGAATCAGAGGCTCAATGTCGTTCAATCCCAGGGAAAATTTTCAACTTTTTCCACGGCAACAGCGCCGGAAATGTTAGCGTTGGAAGTCACTCCTGGATTGCTTGCAGGAGCAGAGCCCGACACCCATCGGTTTAATGTCACAATTTGTTTATAAGGGATGATCAAATGGAGGTAATGGATCGAGGAGGTATCACTCTAACTCAGGGACTGGATCTGGTACGTAAAGAACAGAGGAGGTCTAGAATCCTAACTTCAGCCAGCGGGTTGATTAAAAGGTGAGTAGGTGGAAGACTTAGTGAGAAAGGTGAACAAATGACTTTGGGCAATAGGCTTTCGGTCGTCTGCAGAAGAAAGACTCTGGATGCAAGATCCGCTTGGTTCAGGGTCTCAAGGAACTGAGAGGGGACTTGAATGGATCCTCTAATTCCAAGTCACTCAGCGCTGTGGAAATCACAAGAACTGATTAGAGACAACGCAACTATTACAGTGATCCATTACAACATCATCCTATAAAAGCTACAGTTCGAATGGATCCTCCAATTCTGAGTTGCTCTAACACAGTGTAAACAAAGACATGAAAGAAACTGACATTCATAAGGCAAGAAGTCTCAAAAGTTCATACATATCCAGAATAACAATGCTTCATTAAAACTTTACAACCGGGAGCTCTGCTCAACCATCGATGCTTACAAAAATGGCGAAAAGGCCTGCATATACTCAAAACAAAACACAACAGCGAAAATGAGATACTGCATTAATAACATTGCATCTACATGTCTTCTGACAGTCTGCGCATGTAGACTGGACGATTGTGCGCCTATGACAGAGGCCATCTTAGCTGCGCGTGGCTCCTATAAATAAGGTAGCTGAGCCATTAAGTGCTAGGCTAGCATACGCATATTTTCCTATTGAGTCGAGGACTCCGGCATGTCTTCTCTGGGAAAATCGACACACAGGACCTCCTCGGGCAGACGACTTGCCATAACCTCCATTCCCTCTCTTAATGAACGAGAGGAAATCTCAACCACCCGCTTTTTTCATCATTTACTTCAGGCGAGAAACAATATGGCGATCGGATCCGATGGCGCTTGGAGACTGCGACGATCCTCTCTTTAACTGAACTCGGTGCCTCAGGCCTTCTTTATGCAGCTCCTTCTTCTCCCCAAGTGACCACGGGCTGTGACCATACGCTTTCGGTGCTTCGCGTATCGCGGCTGGGAGGAGATAGCCTTCGATCTTCAATGTTATGAGGGGCGAGGAGGCGAGGAGTCTAATCGCGCACCACGTGTCCTTCTTTGATGAACGGTTCAGATATTCTTGACACTTCTGTGGGCCCAAGTTCCCGGACACTCTCGGCACTTCGTGTCTTGCGGCTAGGAGGAGCTAGCTTTTGATCTTCAATGTTACGAGGGGCGAGGAGGTGAGGAGTCTAATCACGCACCATGTGTCCTTCTTTGATGAATGGTTCAGATCTTCTTGGCACTTCTGTGGGGCTGATTTCCCAGACGCTCTCGGCACTTCACGTCTTGCGGCTAGGAGGAGCTAGCCTTCGATATTCAATGTTATGAGGGGCGAGGAGGCGAGGAGTCTAATCGCGCACCACATGTCCTTCTTTGATGAATGGTTCAGATCTTCTCAGCACTTCTGTGGGCCCGAGTTCCCGGACGCTCTCGGTACTTCACGTCTCACGGCTGGGAGGAGCTAGCCTTCAATCTTCAATGTTACGAGGGGCAAGGAGGCGAGGAGTCTAATCGCGCACCACATGTCCTTCTTTGATGAACGGTTCAGATCTTCTCGGCACTTCTGTGGGCCCGAGTTCCCGGACACTCTCGGCACTTCGCGTCTCACAAAATAACGGAGCTGTTCTTTGCGTGCTGGAGTCGCGATGGGCGAAGTGCTGAGACGACCAACTCTTTCGACATGCGTCATTGGATCGTACGACCAATATTTAGCCTCCAAAAATAGGAGTGTTCTTTGATGCTAAATGTAGGGTAAATTGGCAACTCCGAGATACCGATAACCATTGATTTTCTTCGTGGATGGATCTCGGTTGCCAATGGAAAAACTTCACCCGCTCACTTGACTTGCTACTTGGAAAAACAAGGATTCTCTTGTGCTTCACTTGATCACTTCGTGCAACTTGCAGACCCGAATGAGCTCGAGCCCATGGCAAGAAATATCGCTAACACATACAACTTGATGTGAAGCATAAAAGTAAGATATGATTCCTCATACTAAACATGTGCATGTAGAGTCGTCAAGGTGAATCTCAAATGCCTACACAATGATGCTTGTTCCACCTCACAAGCATGGTATTTAGAATTTGCATAGGGAGAATGGCTTCTTCCCTCAATGGAGTCACCAGATGAATATACTTAGATAAGGATTTGGTTTCTACTCATCAAAAGGTTGAAGCATAGACTTCATATATCCAAGGAGAAAGACTCAATTCTCCCTGGAAATGGTGCGAAAATGTTACCATACAATCTATCACCTTAGTGAAAAGCCTTAATAAGGAACCAAGACTAATGGAACATTGAAATAGTCACCACTGTCACCTAGGCAACAAATTCCCTCTCTTTAGTGAATGAGTAAATCCAACATAAGGGAGGCTTCCCTAGTAGCCTCCAAGAATCCATAGCCAAGATACAATAAAGTCTAGGGCCTTTCGGGTAGCTACTCAATCTACCACCAATGAAATAAGATAAACAAGGTATGTATAAGGTGGTAAAAAAATGCAATTTTTAGATTTGAAGAGATGAGGATCTAAACTGTCAATCTAGGAGGTTTTCCAAGTCAAATTTAGACTCAAGAAGATCTCCAAATACTACAAAAGAATAAAAAGATAAAGGTTTTTGTAAAACTTGGAAGAAATATATTATATTATAGGAGGAAAACACGCTATTACAACAACAATAAAATCAACCCTTGAATAAATAGTCAACCAATGAAACAAGAGGGCTAAATAGTGAGTTAAACTAGGGTTTAATTAATTAGCAAAATCAGAAATTTAAGATACATATAATATCCCTAAAACTAGATGTCTATCCCTAGAAGGTTGTAATAAGTCAACAATGTAAATTAGGATTTAAAGATGTTTATTGGGTTAAAAATATGCATAAAATTCAAAATGTCTTAATTCTTTATGGCTGATAATGAATATTTGTTGTTATGAAACTCTAACTTAACCCTCAAAAAATAAGAATAGAGTAATTTTCCGAATTTAATGATTGATTATTGGAGAAATGACCAGTGCCTACTATAATTTTTGGCATATGGGGTCAATTAAAGACTCATTTGAAGAGATGTGAGCTTTTCTACGGTTATATCTAGAGGTTGTTCATTACTAACCCTAGAAGATCCTCCCAATATATCACCAGATATTCAAATACAATTCAAGGGAGGATTCTGTTGGGTATGTGTTATATTCTTTGCATGAGTAGTAGTGTTTGAGCATATGCGGCGGGCACGTAGGGGGGTTCGGGGGCAGTGCCCTCGATTTTTTTTTTCATCGGGACCACGTTTTTTGGGACTGCATTATATTTAGGTGGTTTTTCGGCACATGGTTTCTTTTCCTATGGTTTTCTATTTCCGGTTAAGGAATTAGGGTTTTGGACTAATCCGAGTCATTGCGTTAGGGTTTTGGATGCCATTGGCTCCTATATGTATTTTGTATTGTAAACATTGTAACACAATGAATGAATATAGAATATGCTGGTTTTCTCGGTTTGGGTTTCCAGGGGAAAAATATCTATGTAATGTTTGTATTTACCATTGTATCTTTTCTGTTCTTTTTCTGAATATTTGTTTGTAGTATATATTGTACAAGGTTAGAATTTATAGATTCTTCACTAATAACCTTCCAAGAGATTTGATAAGAAAGGCTTGTTCAAGAAAGATACAAGAGAATTCTCAACCAACACTAGAGAAGCAACATTACACTTACATATATCCATAAACAAAACCACAAGATAAAAAGAGACCATTTAATCAAGAAATATTTCTTCCATCAAAACCCTTGAAGTGAACATCCATGAATAACAAATGTATCCACAAAAATCCACTCCTAAAGTTCTCTCTAACTAGCCATCCATAGCATTTTTCATAAGAGAGAGTGTAGTAGTAGACAAGTAGTGATGAATCTTCACAAGTAACAATGATTTACAAATGAGAAGTGCTTCTCTATTTATATGAGATATCTAGCACCCTTCTCATTAAAATAATAATATTCTCCTAGATTTTAGTCTAAAATAATATAAAATACTATTATCTTTTTACAAACACTAGAGACATGGTAAAACAATACATAAACTATGAGGTGGTTATGCCACCTATACAATAATATCTATGATACATGAGCCAATGAGTCAAAAAACCCCAAATGTGCTCCCCAAATCATGTAAACTTTCCTCAAGTGCCAAGTCATCCTCCTCAACATATGGAATAACCTCCTAAAAGGTGGAATGACCTCCTCAAAAGCCTCAACGACCTCCAAAAGTGTCCCACGAGTGGTTAAAATTGACGATAATCTTCTTGCGATAGATTTTTAAAGCACCATAATTGTGTCAAAATTTTCTTGATACTCTATTATGTCCACTTTTTAGAAATCTTGTGGCCAATTTGCATCTAATGGAGTTGATATGGTGGAATTTTGGGTATTATTTCAAAAGATAATTTCTCCTGAAGTTTGGCCACCCTCAAAATAGGTGCTAAAATCTCCTCAAGGTGTGCAACAACCTCTAAAAAAAGTGGGGTGACTTCCATCAAGCATGAAATTCACCCCCCAATGTCCTCCAAAGGACCAACACATCAATAGAGTATGCATCCATGTGCAATCCATCCTCTGGGGAGGGGCTCATGTAGTCCAATGCACCATCAGGATTGAAGGAAAGGTACACAATTCAAACACAACATATAAAGTGAACCATGTCAATGCAAAATCTATTATATATATCTCATTAAGTTTCCTCTTCAGAGTTCACACTATCTTATAAATTTATACAATTTTCCAAGTTTAACTATGGGAGGATAATTATTACCCCCTCTTAGGTGTGCCAATACCCAAGATAAGAAATATGTCCCAAAGAACCCAGCAAGGAGTATGTGAAACAACATGTGATATTGTTTGGGGTTTACTTCATATGTGGATGACATTGACATACAAGGTCACATAAGATATTCATCCACATGAGTGTCTTTGTAGAGGGA
>JZKD02S0613076.1:69961-81221 GCA_000966675.3 Picea glauca
GAATTTGGTATGCAGGTTGAAGAAGAGCTTGTATGGCCTAAAGCAAGCTCCAAGGCAGTGGTATTTGAAGTTTGACAAGTTTATGACAAAACAGGGTTATAGTAGATGTCATTCTGACCACTGTGTTTTTTTCAAAAAGATAGAAAATGGAAGCTATATTATCTTGCTATTGTATGTAGATGACATGCTTGTTGCAGGGTCTAATATGAAAGATATAAATGTGCTTAAGAAAAAATTAGCTAATACATTTGTGATGAAGGATTTGGGTGCTGCAAAAAAAACCCTTGGTATGAGAATAACAAGAGATAGGATAAATCACAAATTGACATTGTCTCAGGGTGAGTACATAGAGAAGGTGTTGGAGAGGTTTAGAATGAAGAATGAAAAACCAGTTAGTATGCCATTAGCCAGCCATTTCAAATTAACTAAGGAAATGTGTCCCAAGACATAGGAGAAGATAGAATACATGTCCAGGGTCCCTTATTCATCAACAATTGGCAGCTTGATGTATGCAATGGTTTGCACAAGACCAAATATTGCACATGCAGTGGGAGTTGTGAGCAAGTACATGAAAAATCTAGGTAAAGAACATTGGGAGGCATTAAAGTGGATTCTCAGGCATTTGTGAGGTACTGCTACTCATGCATTATGTTTTGGAGGTTTAGACACTTTTCTATAGGGATATGTTGATTCAGATATGATAGGTGATAAAGACAACAGGAGGAGCACCACAGGGTATGTTTTTACTATAGGTGGAACAATAATAAGTTGGATTTCGAAACTGAAAAAGGTTGTTGCACTTTCAACAATAGAGGCAGAGTATGCTGCTGCTACAGAGGCTAGTAAAGAGATGATTTGGTTACAGAGGTTTATGGAAGAATTGGGAAAGAAGTAGGAGAATGATAGGTTGTACCATGATAGTAAGAGTGCCATTCATCTTGCAAATAAATCAAACTTCCATTAGAAGAGTAAGCATATACAATTGAGGTACCACTTCATATGATCTGCCTTGGAAGATGAACATTTGAAGTTGGAAAAGATACACACTAGCTAGAACCCTGCAGATATGTTAACAAAGAGAGTAACCAGGGAGAAACTGAGTTCCTGCTTAGTTTCAATTGATCTTCAAGAATGAAGATGAAATGAGAAATTTTCCAGGTCTAAGAAGGTTCATAGTCTAGCAGATACAACAATGGTGGAGTTGTTGAGATCAGTCTCCAAGTGGGAGATTGTTGGTTGTGGAGCCTGATTATATTCTAGATATCTTCTAGATTCAGAGATCTTTGTTTTCAGTCATTTTTATACCCCATGAAGACTTTACACCCCAGAAGAATGTACACTCTTCCACGCAGGGGAGTGCAGAGGGGGGTTACCCCCTTTGCGGGGTCTAGGGGAAAGTGGGCCCCCGATGGGGGTTCAGGGGCGAAGCCCCTGAAGGAAAAATTGCCTTCGAAAAGTATATTGTAATTTCATTGTAAATCTGGACTGTTCATTATAAGGTCGCAGATATAATAGTAGAAATTATTTTAGGGTTTTTTGCCCTAGAAGGAAACCTTTTGTTATGAGGGAAATGTATTCTGGCTATGCATTATGGAGAATATTGTATTCTGAGATAGGATACTGTGAGAGAAAGAAGAGGAAGTTACAACGAGTTTGTTGTAGGTTGCATCCCTTCATTTGCTAGATAATAATAAAGGAAGGACCTGAAAATTTTTCTGGCTGACGTAGCTCACACTGGGTGAACCACGTAAATCTATGTCTCTATTGTATTATTGATATTATGTGTTTTGTTTCCACATTTGTTTTATTTTATTGCTCCATGGTCCTGTTTTTTCTAACAGTGTTTGTGTAGGGCACATACAGGCTCGAGAAGGTGATATGTTGTATTGAAGTCTTCAGGGCACAAAGATGCTATATATCATCCAAATGTATTCATAATTGTGGCCATGCTAGTGTAAAACTTCTTAAAACACTAGTGGGCTTCTTCATTGCAAGGAAATAATGTAGGTCATGCATCTACCAGGTGAATTCCTCTATTTTGGATGTTTTGATACACTAGGTTTTCATCTACAGGAGGAAAGTCTCCAGTATTGAAGATCCTATATATCTCATCATATATTAGGGAATGATATTATCTAGTGTGGTAGGTCCTATCAATCACTAAAATCTCTACCTGGTGGGAAGAAGATTCAGGAACAAAAGTTGAAGCAGAAGGCACCAAATTTTTGGATCTCTTGGTTAATTGACTCACCATAACTTGTTATTTATAACTTGCAATTAACATATTAATCATTATTTATCTAAATAAAGAAAAATAATTCAAAATAACATGAAACCTCTTATTATAGTGGAAACAATGCTTCCAGGATGTTATAGAGCTGATTAATGCAGAACAAAGCGACTTCTTAGAATATGATGAACATATAATATATCAATGAGGGTTTACGGGTCATAACATATGCATTTAATTACCCTAATGCACAAATTGAATGATTTGTGTAGTATGACCAGTTCAAAACCAGAGCATCATTGCCCCATAATGTGATTAGAAAGCCCATATTTCCCCAATCTGTGTATCAGAGTGAAAAGGGGAAAAAATTTGAAACTGTGGTATTTCGGAGCCATTGCTATCAGAAAAGGAATGATGACATAGTAATTTGCACTTCGATACAGAGGTATTGAAGAATATTCCATTCCTAGCTTTGATTTGCATGTTGAAAGGTTAAGGGAGAAGAAAGTTATACGAGCCTTCTGAGTCGTTTCTTTTGGAGTGAAAAAGTTTAAAGTTGTACTCACACTTTGATGCTAAAGCGTCGAAGAATATTCCCCTTTAATATTGAATTTCATGCCGAAATATTGGGAGTGCAAAGGGTTGTTTATAATTATTTCAGAGTTGATTCTATCAGAGTGAGACAATTGACCCTTTTATTCACACTCCTAAGCAAGGGAATTGAAGAATATTCCTTTTCTTATCTCGATTCCTGTGCCAAAAATCAAAGTTTGAAAAAGGTCAGGGGCGAGTATTCGGAGCTTATCAATCGACATTCAAAATATTGGGGAAGTTCCACAATTCCAATAAGAAGGGAATCAAAGAATATTCCCTTCCTCGTGAAGAGTGCTATCTTGAGAAAAAGAAAAATAAACATGTGAATGAATTTTTGTTTTTCACAACGTGGACCAATTGATGTCGACCAAGTCATAAAGTTGTCATTGTGTAAACATAACGTTTCAACATTCACATGTTTATCGCTTCACCAATGATTGATCGACATATTAATCAATAGCAGGGTAAGTTGTAAATGTGGTTCGCCAGACTGTATTCATGGGAGTTGGAAGTTGATCATGAGAAATATTACTCCAAAAAGGAAAATAGTAAGAACGGGTGTTGATATTAATCCAAAAAAAAATATGAAGGTTGAGAAAGAATTGATAAGTGTAGAAAAGAGAGTGATAACTCAACTTCAAAATGCAGATAGCGGTAAAAGGAGAATAATTCACACTGTATGAACACAAGGAACAATTTCCCTATGTCAATACCTTCCCAAGCACGTAGTAATATAATTCCTTGTAAAAAAAAATTAGTACAAGGGAACCCAATCAAAATATCTCTCAAATGAGATATTTTAAGTGGGTTGTTGTGGTGTGGTAACAAAAAATGGTGATACATTGGGAAGGAACAATTATCTTTGAACCAAAAATCAATCAGACATATCATTTCATTTTCTTATCTTCTAAACAAATTTCAACAATGTAACAATTATGGATCCCACATAGTCTAGCTTGGAAATAAAACAAAAGGGTGATCCAATACAAATGATCGCCTGCATAATTACTGTGATAAATAAAGGATGTTTCACTAATTTCTTATATACAAAGGGATCCTATGGGAAGAGACACCACAACAAAGTATTTTTTGTCTGTTTATAAACTGAAGTGTGTTCCTCACCTATGTTTTCATGGCATTGTTTCCCTGCTAGAGAGACTCCATAGCCCCAACGAAGTTTCCTTGGTGTCATATAATTATGCCCTCATTTATAGCGAGCATCCATAGCCCCGACGAGTTTACTTGTAGTTCACACACTGATACTAGTGCTTTCGATTTCATGATGATTAAGCTTTAGCATTCACGCTTTTAGATATGTAATTTATGTAATGCTTTTATAACAAGGGTGATTAGGAAGTGGGGTGACATGAGAGTTACTTTGATATGCTAGTCTAAGTCAATTATTTATATTCATGGGTCCACCCACATAATTCACAGATGCATTTTGATGTTCAAGGTGTTTTGGGAAGTGTCACTGGAATTATGCACAAGACATCTAAAGCTAGGACTCCTTCTGGATTTGTGGCTAAATTTGGCATAGTATGAGAGTGATCACACAGTTAAGGATAAATTTCAAAAAATACCTAATCTTACTAGTATGAAGTTTCTCATTGGAACAAATAAACAAGTCACTTCTTTCTGTATAACCAATAGTTGTTTAAATAAGTACCGATCATAAGGTAACCTGATTGCTTGAACATCAAAATGAAGTTTCAAAGGGAAATGCATTAGCTTTCTTAAACAATCTTGGGTTTCTGTCATCAAAGTGACTGATTGATCAATGATAATGAATAGAGAGTTATTCTGAAAAAAAAAAGAACAAAAAGAAAAGTTCAATAAAAATCAAGAAAGACAAAACAAGGAAAAGATTGACTGAAGCAAAAATTGAAAAAGGATAAAAGGAAAATTTAGAAAACCTATTACGTACAAAAATACATCACCAGAGGTGATTAGGAGAAACATATTTTGAGAAATTTTCCATTGATACGTATCTCCTCCATTTCTCCCTCAAATGACTTGATTTTAAAGGTTCCTGGTCTGATATTCTCATAAATCTGGAAAGGGCCTAGCCATAGTTTTTGGAATTTTTTGTGTTTTCCTTTCATTTCATTTGCTTTATCCCATTTAATCACTAGGTCACCTTCTTGGAAATCTTTGTTACCCAGTGAATTTCTATCAAACCATATTTTAACCAATTCTTGATGTTGCATTAATTTTTTTTTGGATTTTCCCCTTTCTTCCTCTAACTTAAGGAGCATATTTAATCTTTGTTGCATGACTGAACACTCTTCATATTGTATAGTTAGAACTAATTGTAGGGAAGGAGGGAATGTGTGAGTTGATAGAGTGGATTCTTTTCCATCCACCAAAAAGAAAGGATAATTCCCTAGATAAGTTTTGACTTTTACCCTATCGGTCCATAAAGCATTGGGAAGGGATAAATGCCAATTCTTTTGATGTTCTGTCACAATTATTTTTAGGATTTTGATCAAATTTTTATTAGTGGACTCTGCTAACCCATTCCTTTGAGGATAGTAATTTTCTAAATATTTAATTTTGATATTCTTATCAAGATCATATTTAGTCAATTTCAAAGAAGAAAAGTATTTGGCATTGTCAAAAACTAATGATTCATGAATTCCAAATCTAGTTATAACAAATGAATCAAGCAATGATATCACCTGATTTTTGTTGATATCTTTGAGAGGTAGTTATTTCATCAATATTGTGAAGTAATCAGTAGCTATCAAGATATATTTGTGCAACTGTGAATAATTAGTATTAATATCTTCTATCACATCCAAACCCCATTGCTGGAAAGGGCATTCAATGATAATATGTTGTAGGAGGAACACATGCTTCTTCTCCTTTCCAGCTGCTCTTTGACATTCCTGGAACTTTCTTGCATATACATGAGAATATTTGAACAAGGTAGGCCAGTAATAACCAGCTCTGAGTATCTTATGGGATATAGTATCACCTCCAAAATGTCCTCCAGTGAGTCCATCATGAAGTTCTGATAGGACTTTATCAGTGCCTTCCTTTTCAAGGCATCTCAAGAATACATCATAATTTCTTCTGCATAACATTCCTTGTATGAGATGATATTGGTGTTATAACCCTAAATTACACCACATATGCTCAACTAGTATCAGGCCAACTCGGATTCTTCCTTCCCCATCAGCCACGGTGGATGAGACAGGGCATGCTGGCATGTCCATGCCCTTGTCGGCCACTGAAGTAGCGTACTCTTTAGTCCAACAAGCTTCAGCTACTCCTGATCTGACTCCCGCACAAGAGTTGGATCCACTTCTAGAGCCTATCTGGGCTCAGGGTTCTCTTTCTACCACCGATTCGTTAGACTTAGTCTTGCCTTCTGACGAAGCTGTAATCGAAGCAATGACTAGTCCAGACAAACCTTGGGAAGATCTTCATCACAGATCATATCTCCTCCCAGCGTTAAGCCAAATTGAGGCAGGAGAATTCACTATCACCATGACGGGAGATCAACAATGTCCCATTAACCTCTTAGCTACACAGGAAATTTATGCTGAGGGAAATATGGCGACTATCGCTGCCACTATACCTATCAACATCTCCCGAAACCCTGGCGTCGTGGAGAATGTCTTCATCGGAGCGGATTGCTCCCCCGAAGAGATTCATATTTACATGGATCTTTTCAAAGAATTCCGCGACATTTTTGCCTGGTCTTATGAGGAAATGCCAGGCATCGATCCGAAAATCATTGAACATGAAATCACAACGTATCCTGATGCTAAGCCTGTTCGAAAAAAACTTCGTCCAGTTAATCCTAAGAAAGCGACAACCATTAAGATGGAGGTTGAGAAATTGCTCAAGGATGGGTTCATATACCCCATTCATTTGACTCAATGGGTGTCAAACCCCATGCCGGTCAATAAAAAACAAGGAACGATTCGTGTTTGTACCGATTTCCGTGATTTGAACAAGGCATGTCCAAAAGATAGTTATCCAACTCCATTCATCGACCATATCATTGATGAGTGCGTCGGTTGTGAAGCCTTTTCATTCATGGATGGTTTTTCGGGCTATAACCAAATCCAAATCAAACCTGAAGACCAACACAAAACGACATTCATTTGTCCGTGGGGTACATTCGCCTATCGTAAGATGCCTTTTGGCCTCAAGAATGTTGGAGCCACTTTCCAGCGGGCCATGTATTTTGCGTTTCACGACCTCAAACATATAGTCGAGGCCTATCTAGATGATTTAGCATCACGCTCTCGCAAGCGAAAGGATCATCCTACACACCTCTGACTAATCTTTGAATGCTATCGCTACTTCAGGATTCGCTTGAATCCCAACAAGTGCAGCTTTTGCGTCACATCAGGACGGTTGTTAGGTTTCATCATGTCAACAACAGGGATCATGGTTGATCCTCTTAAGGTGGAGGCAATAATCTAGTTTCCCCCCCCACGCACAATCTTACAACTTCAAAGTCTTCAAGGCAAGGTGAACTTCTTACGACGCTTCATCGCCAACTATGCCGAAATCACGAAGGGTTTTATGCATGTACTGAAGAAAGATGTTCCCTTTTTCTGGACTGAAGCAGCGCAACGCTCTTTCGACGCATTGAAACACACCCTCACTACCGCACCTCTGCTACGACCACCTAATTATAACAAGGACTTCTTATTATATCTGGGTGCCACAGAGTCAACCATAGACATGGTTTTAGTTCAGGAGGATGATTCATTTTCTGAATACGTGATCTATTACCTGAGCTGAGGCCTCGTAGGACCGGAACTTAATTATACCCATCTCAAAAAACTTGCATTGGCAGCAGTTCATGTTGTCCAACGGTTCCGTCACTATGTTCTATTTCGTAAGACCACCGTCGTTGTCGTCGTGAATCCATTCCAGTACATGTTGACACAACGAGTTATCGGTGAAAAAATAATCCTCCAAGAATTTGACTTAGACTTCGTTTCAACCAAGTCCAAGAAGTCACTGGTCTTCGCCGAACTTATTTCAGAGCTTCCGGTTGAGTCAAGTGACGTTGTGCCTGAGGAATCGCCTATCTGGGGGGATATGTTTTTGATTGAATCATCAGACCCCTAGTATGGAGATATACTGATCTATCTCCAGACTTTGAAGTGCCCCACCTCTGCTTCTCATGATGAGCGTCGACGAATACGATATCAGGCTAAGAACTATCTCATACTCGATGATACATTGTATCGGAGAGGTGTAGACTACGTCTTGCATCGATGTCTTACTCATGATGAGGCCTTCATAGTGCTCAATGATTGTCATACAGGAGCTTGTGGCGGTCACTTATCTGGGTTGGCAACAGCCCAAAATATTTTACGAGCAAGTTACTTTTGGCCCACGCTTATCAAAGATTGTATCGAGTCGGTTAAGAAGTGCCATCCGTGCCAAATATTCTCACAGAAGATGAGGGCACATCCAACTCCCATGTTTCCTATCATCACAGTCGGTCCCTTCACTAAGTGGAGGATTGATTACACTACATGAAACCCCCCATCAGCAAGGGGGCACCGCTATATCATTGTAGCTGTTGACTACTTCACTAAGTGCGTCGAAGCTATGCCGACGTTCAAAGATGACGGAGAGACTGCAACTCTCTTCTTATTTAACCAGATTATAACACGGTTCGACATCCCGAGAGAGATTGTCACTGACCATGGAAGTCACTTTCAGAACCAAATGATGTCTGAGTTAACGTCAAAGCTTGGGTTACGAAAAGAACACTCATCACCTTACTATCCCCAAGCCAATGGGCAGGTGGAAGCTGTAAACAAAACTCTTAAGACAATTCTACAGCAAACTATCAACTCAGCCAAGTCAAATTGGCATTTGATGTTATACTTGGCATTATGGGCTTACCGAACCTCAGTTAAGACTGCAACCGGTTTCTCACCTTTCCAACTCGTTTATGGGCTGGAGGCAGTCTTGCCCATCGAATGTCAAATACCATCTCTAAAATTGGCAGTACAGTTATTGCCAGACACTTCTCCACTTGAAGAACGGTTAGTATACCTTGAGAAGCTTGATGAACAGTGTCGCGATGCGGCCCTAGCCAACGAGGCTCATAAACGTAAGGTCAAGTGTCAATATGATAGGTCCGTTCGTCCTCGGGTTTTTTCTGAGGGCGACCTTGTCCTAGTTTACGACCAAGATAAGGACCCCCTGGGGGCAGGAAAGTTTAAACCCATGTGGTTCAGACCCTTCATTATTAAGGAGGTTTTAAACAAGGGTGCTTATCGTCTGGTTGATTTTGAAGGGAATGCTTTGGTGGAGCCTAGAAATGGGCTCTACCTCAAGAAGTATTACTCATAGAACGATCACTGTGGGTAACTTTTTGTAAAATATGTATAGTCTTTGTACTATTACTTTTTTATGTTTCTTTTAAAACGTGTTATGGACGTGTCATTGATGTTATCTTTCGTCAATATGGAAGATGTCAAGTGAGTCCGAGGTGTTCGTTGGGTATGCAGACGGTGCTAGTAGACACATGTGGAGGCTTGCCTCCACAGCTTGGGTAATATTTACACCACAGGGTCAGTTGTTATCTTCTGGAGGGATATGCTTAGGTGACACCACAAATAATGTTGCTGAGTATAGTGTAGTTATTGAGTTGCTTCGTGACGCTTTGTCATTGGGTATCTCTCATCTCCGGGTATATCTAGACGCTCAACTGGTTGTGTCGTAGCTAAACAGAATATACCGGGTGCACGACCCAAATTTACATCGACGATTCCTTAGGGTACATCTCTTGGAACGCTACTTTGATTATATTACATATTCTCATGTTCATAGGAGTCTAAATCAAATCACAGATACTCTAGCTAATCACATTTTAGATTGGCATCTTTTTCACAGATAAAAAGATCATGATCATACACATGTAAATACATTTTTGAACACATCATCCATAAGACACAGAAAAGAAATAAAAACCATATATAAACATCATAAAATCCTCAGAGTACATAGATGGGCACAAGCGCCTCAAAAAGTGGGAACCATAACGAGTCACTGGGGCTTATGCCCTCAAAAAATATATACATATTGGTGCTTGTGTCACATAAAAGTCTAAAAGTCTGTTCAGGGCCTATGGGCCCTGTTATACTCAAATACAACTTGACCCAAATGAGTAAACAATCGGACCCATGTCCGAGGTACCCCCACAATGTGAGTCTGCAAAGAGGGCAGCAAGTCGTCTATCTCTGCCATGGGAACTGTGCGAGTGAGCGCAGTGAAGTTCCGCTCAATATGCCTAAGAACCCTCTCGACCTCTCCTGCTGGGAGGTTCCCTGCCACTGCTGCTCCCCCGACAGCAGAAGCTACGACCTCTGGCCGTGGGCGACGTCTGTTCCGTGCATAATTGGCAGGTCGCACGGGTCCCACATCTGCATGCAATACAATGTTTACCCATCAAAAAATTTATTATACAAAAACATGATATATATATCAAAAAGACATAACAATTACATATGCAAATAAAAAAAAAACTGTATAGGCGAAGACTTACCCATCTCCCCTCGCTCCTCACCAAGAGGCACTGGTATCGCTGGATCTCTGGAAAAATCAATCCCTGCATATGGGTAATCCTCAATAGCCGGGATCTGCCGTGACAGGCAAGCAAAAAAGTCATCGTTGAAGGCCTCTATGGTCCTTCCACCACCCTGTCGTGGCAACAATGCTGCCCATCTGCACACTGTGGGGAAAGTAGCCAGATGTCCTCGTACTGTCAGCTGAGGACTAAAGCATGGAACTCTCTCGAAGAAAAACGAACACAGGATAGTCCCAAACCCGAAGTTCCTGTGTGTCCGCTGTCTGCAAGCTGTCAACTGCCCTGTCATGCTTGCTAGCAATGTGGTACTCCAATAAAAAATTAGTGCATTCATGCACTGGATGGCATATTTCATCTATGCGCGCGAAGTCTGATGCACGACTGCAGAGCTGGTAATCCGCCCAATGAGCGATAAAATAGTCTGCAGGGTGAGGCTGGTGATACTACCAACCGGTATCGAGGAAGTCCTCTGATTGGTCCCAGCCTCGCAATATTCCTCTATCAACTCCGAGACTTTGCTCGACCCCGCAGGAAAAGTCTGAAAGTTGACGGGTTCCCCTCTCCTCGAGAGGCACGTCAGAAAGTAAATATCCTTGGTGGTGGGCACCAAGGATTGCCTCTATATCATAAAGGCCTCTACATCTAGGTGCAAATAATCAACCAAGGAATTCAGTAGCCTGGGTTGAGCGCGCATAAACGGACACAAAAAGAATTTTACTAAGCCACACTGCGTCAGTACGACCATAACATTCGGATCTGCGGCCACTAACTCATTGGCGGCCTCGTGCTCCCTCTCCCTCCACTGAACATACATCCTGCCAAAACCATAAGGCAAAAAGGGGGAGTTAATACTTGGT
>JZKD02S0613076.1:81972-110434 GCA_000966675.3 Picea glauca
CCAAGGGAAGTTTGTCACTAAGCCTGAGTCAGCCCCTCTGCAATATGTCTCTTGTCCGCATACCCGACCATCCTGAACGTCCAATCAAGTCTTTGTTCGAAATCACTGAAGCCTTATGTCCGATCATCAAGATTATCAAGTCCATAACCGACGAGTCGTCGAAGACCTCTGGGTAGTGCAGTCGTACACTCACATTACACTTCTACCCGAGTTTAGAAGATTTTGAAGTTGTTGCTCGAGCTCTGAAGTACAGCCATCGGGACGAATAAACTTCTGGGAGATGGATACTTTAGATGTATATCTTTCTGATTTCGAGATGTAGCTACGCTGTGTATTATTCGCGGCTACTCTTTATAGTTATTTGACATGGATCTATAGTTTATTTGATTGGTAGCCATGGTTCTGATTTTTCCCGAGCATGGGTATGCCCGCCTCGGTGAGACATTTGATATTTTTTGCAGACGACACCTCCTGATTCCTGATTCCTGGGCTTACTCATTCAGCATATCAGTGCAGATTGGTAAAGAATTGGTAATGTGTTTCGGCCATCAGATGCTCTTCTAAAATCACACATTAGGGGGCATATGTTATAACCCTAAATTACACCACACATGCTCACCTGGCATTAGGCCAACTCGTATCCCTTCCTTGCCAAGGCCATGCTGAACAAACTCTTGAAAAACCTCTTAAATTAAGTAACCCGTGCCCTAACCCATTACTGGGCACGTTGGAACGCTGGCAGGCCTTATACTGCACGCGTTGGAACGTTGGCTGGCCCACTACAGCCCGCATTTACCTAAAAAAGCACAAAAACAGGAAAGTTGCCGACGGGACAAAAAGATTTGGGTCATTTAACTGGAACTCCCAGCCATGCATGGCCGAGAGTTCGTCCAAAACCCTAGCTCCTTCTAGCCTATAAAAGAAGGGGTAGGGGTACTACTTAGAAGAGGAAAATCATAGAAAAGAAACTCTGCCCAATTGCCCAATCCATTTTGTCCCAACCCTTTAGCCTTTCCTCAAGCTTCAAGAGAATTCAAGCAAAGTAGTTGGAGGACAAAGAAGAGAGGAGCCCAGGATCAGGATCAAGGAACGGTGGCTGATCTCTATTATTATTGTTGTAAGTTGATTCATCTTGAGATTAATAAAGAATACTTTTCTCGTCTCAATGCACGAGTTTTATATGTTTTATTCGATTTATGCTTAATCTCTAACCCTCTAGTAGAAAAATAACATGCATGCGTAGTGTTTTGTCTTGATTGCAGGATTGTCTTTGGAAGGAGCAACAAAAGCAAGAGGATAAAGTGCAACAAAGGATCTACACCAAACATCAGTAAAAAGGTTAGTAGGTTCTTTCCATGTTTGCATGTGAAAAAGGGTTTTAGGTTTGGGGTAGAAGGTTAAAAGTAATTTCTTAAGGGTCATGATTTGCATGCAAGTTTAAGCCCTAGCTTGTTAGTCCGTAGGGTATAATTTCCCAACAACAATTGGGGTGATTTCGGTCTGAGGGCCCTCTTATTTTTCTTTTCTATATAATGGGGAGCTATGTTTTGGGTTAGATAATACTCCAGTTCATAGTACCATTGATCATAGTTCACATGGATGTAATATAATTCTCTTTCGAATAAGATTTGATCTTGATACAATGTGTCCTCCTGTGTTTCATTGCTTATTGATTTGACAACGAGTTTTCATAATCTCTGACCTCTGACAATTTTAGCAGGATTAATTTCGAGGTCATACTATTGTAGAGATGTTATCCAGTTAGATATTTTCTCTCCCAATTATTTGTGTCAAAAAATTTCTAACAACATGATAGGGTACAATTACCTTGGTTTTCGACTTGATCAGGTAAGGCTTGAAATTCTTTACAACTTTAAACACATCAAACGCTTTCTTATCTACTTCAGGGTAGCCCAATTCTTCTCCTTGTAATCCTCTCATAAAGGTGACATGAAATTTGTTCCCTTCTTGGTTCTTCTAATTTAGAACAATTGTAAATGTGATGTCTAAGGAGAATGTGTAGAGTATAAACCCCTGACTAAAGTCCGGGATTAAAAATGCAGGATCCTATACTATTTCTTCTTTGATTCTATCAAAATAGTCCTTTTCTCTAGGTCCCCATTTAAACTCTCTATTCTTTTTGATCATATCCTGGAGAGGCTTCACTGTTTCAGCGAAGATTGGGACAAATCTCCTCAAAACATTAATCTTCCCAAGAAAATACTGCATCGAGTTTTTGTTATGAGGAGTACTTTTAGAAATTTCTTCTGTCCTTTCAGGATCAATTCTCATACCATGTTTGGAAACAATGAATCCCAAAAGTATTCCTTCATCAACTACGAAAACCATTTTTTTGGGATTGAGAGATATGGCATATTTCCTACACCTATTGAATACTCTTCTCAAATGGGCTATATGATATTTTTGATATTTGGAAAAGATAGTGACATCATCCAAATAGACTACTACACAGTCTCTGATGAGGCCTCTAAAATCAATGTCAATTGTTCTTTGAAAGGTCGCCCCAAAGTTGATCAAGGCCAACATGAATTTTTTTGTATGCATATGTTCCCCATTTAGTCCTAAAAGAAGTTTTCAGTTGGTCATCATGGGAAAAACGAACTTGGTTGTAACCAAAGAACCCATTTAACAAAGAGAGCATCTTAGAACTATATACACATTGTAATATTTATTTAATTGGAGGTACTAGATCATTGTCTTTCTCTGAAGATTTATTGACATTTTTTAAATCAACACAAAGTCTTATCTCTCCAATTTTATTCCTTACATGGAAAAGATTTGAGATCCAATGTGTGTGCTTGACTGGAAAAATTATTCTGGCAGCTAAGAGATTATTAAGCTTGGATTTTACTTGTGTCTCTAAGATTGGGTGCATCTTCCTCAACTTCTGCTAAAAAGGCTTGGTTTGTGGATTCATAGGAATACCCTGTTGAATAATATTTGCGTTGTATGCCTTGAGATCATCATAATTCCAGGAAAATATGTATTTTTATTATTTAAACAACTTGATGTATGCTTGTCTTTCTTCAGGGGAAAATTTCTTTCCCAAGTTAATGGTATGGGGTATTTTATCAGATCCCAAATTTATCACTTCAAATTGCATTGATGAGCTGTTAGTTTTACAATTTGTTACTTGCTTAAACTTGTCTTGAAGGTCGTAGAGTTTTTCTAGTCTTATCACACTTTTGGGAATGTTGTTTATCATGATCAGTTTGTTTTTCTCTATTAATTGATTGAATGATACCAAATCATCTGCATTGAGTTCTCTATCATGCTGATCTTCATATATAATGGAGTCTTTGAAGGTGTCTTCTAGGTGTAAGAAACTGATAGTCTGCTCATTGTCGTCAAATACCCTCCAGTTGGTTACATTGTCTGGTATCGAAGGTATGTAAAGAAATTCCACGGAAATGTGTCAGGTAATAAGTTCTTAGGAGGAATAAGCCTGGAAGCTACATTGGCTAATGAATCAACATCAAAATTTAAAGAGCGAAGAACATGACTGATATTAAATGCATCAAATAAATTAATCAAATCCCATACCTCATGCTGGTAATGTTTAAGGTGAATAGAGAGACAATGTATGTTGTTTCTCACTTGCCTTATGACAATGTCAGAGTCACCAAATACGTTTATTTTCTTGGCTTTCAATTCAATTGCTTTCTTTAATCCTTGTAGCAGGGCTTGATATTCAACAATATTATTTGTGCATTGGAATTCCATCCTGCATGCTATCATGATTTTATTACCATTGGGGTCTTTTAGAATGCAACCAACACTTGAAACTTCAAGAGATTTTGACCCATCAAAAAACAAAGTCCACATATTAGGGTCTCTTTTCAGATTATGTATGGAATTGATATTTTATTTTATTTCATTGTTAGTGTGGTTAGTACATTAAGAAAAAACTTCTGACTTATCTCTAAATACTAACTTAGACTATACATTGTCATGACTATTTACATTTGTTATTTTACAGTGGGGCTTGACAATTTGGGTGCAATGAAGGATTTCAGATTGTGTGTTTGATTCCACATAGGAAGAGGTCTCAACACAATAAGTTCCAAAAAATGAATCACATGAATAATTACCTAGAACAAAGTGATTAAAAATTACAAGTTTGTTTGGGTCATTCAGGTTTGTCACCACATGTTTCATTTATTGTTCTCTATCAATCCTGATTTGATTAGGCTTACCATTATAGGGTAGCCAAAGATGTGACCAGTCTGTGGCAAAGCACCCTTTAAGTGTAGCAGAATAGTTCCTGCTCAAGAGAATTCCAGAATTATCAGGTATATTCACGACTATGATGTCAATAGTTTGATGTATCTTAGGATTTGAAGACATTTTGATCATAACATTTCTTAGCTCCCCTATTACTTTAACTTTGGTTCTGTCAAGCTATATAATTTGAATATCAGATTGTTTAGGCTTAACGTTGAGTTTCTCACAAACCTTAAAGCGAATTACATTTGATGAAGCACCATAATCAATCATACAATTATGTACATTCCTTTGAAATATCTCAAAAGTAACCAGGAAAGGGGGGTGGTGGATATGGACCTTTTCCCTGATAAGGAAGCATTTACAACTGACTGAATTTTATGTGCATTGGCATCATTAGATGGAGAAGTTTTACTTGTCGCTTTCATTTCTTCCACATTAATTTCCTTTAATTTTTTGGAATCCTTACCTTGAAGTGTTCTAATAAAATTGTCTTGAATTTGAGGAAGCTTCATAAGCTCAAATAGAGAAATATTGGCCTTATTTCTTTTCATATCGTCCAAGAAGTCATATTCTAATTTGGTGGCAACATTAGAAGGAACATTTATTATAGAAAAAGAATCCGATTCCTTCTCGGTGAGGGGAGCATTTTTAGGAGGTTCAGAAGGGGCAGGAGTCTCAGTGGAGGCCTTCGTTCTTGTGCTTCTGGTGGTCACAATATTTTGGTACATATGTACTTATTATGCTTCTTCTTCTTATCCTCCATAGGAAATGTCCCAAAATGAATTAACTTATTGATCAGGTACTTCATCAGGTTCTTAGGTTTGTTTTTCTTGTTCATCTCCATCTTCTTCTCCATATTTAGATTCCCTTAAATTTTCGGTGGCCGAGTGTTGTAGGGATTGAAAAATATCTTCCATAATAATCCCTTTTGATGCTGAAGGTATTGTTTTTTTGACTGGGGGAGTGCTCTTATCCTTCTTTGATTGAAATTTAAAAAATTTCCTAGTGTTAGAAGAACCTTTCCTGTTGCATTTCTTCAAATCAATCAACTCATTAGATAATTTCTTGACAATTCTTTGAAGGGATTCCATATCCATAGAATCTGTATCTTTTTTTTCTTCTGAAGATTTGGTAATGGGGGATTTTGCCTTAGTCTTAGCTTTGTATTTGGAGGATTTTGTCCTTGGGTTCCCTTTTAGACTAGGCACGTTATTTTAGATTTTGAGCTCCTAATTAAAAGCTGCCTCAAGGGTAGATTTCTCTACATTTTTTACAAACATGGCCATGGACATGGGCAGAGCCGAAGTATAAAATTCAACCATGACATCTTCAATAGTTTTGGAAGCATGGAGAATCCGTCTAAGCAAAGACATAAAGTGTTGGTTGAAATACTTAACTTTTTTGTTGGTATCCATTTTTATTCTCGAAACATCTAAGACCAAGGTATATGATGTTTTAACTTCCCCAAACTTTTTGACGAAAATAGTCTCAAATATTCTCCAACTAGTGATAGAGGCTTCATCCAAAGAATATAACCAAGTGGTGGCTTTCTTCTCAAAATTATGAGGGAATAAGCTACATACAACATCTTCGTGTTGAACGTTTTGGAGTCTTATGGACGATAAGAACTTATTGACAAGGTCTTCAACTGAATCTTTTTTCTCTGGATTAGACTAGGGGAGAATATTTTTGGGGTGTTTAGGAAGGTCATGGAGTACACAAAGTACAAAGAAAACATATGGGAGTAACCAAGGTTAATAAGGTTTATTTGGGTTTGGGTTGTTTCCAACCATGACTTGAGGATTATATAAGACCAATTGTAAGTTCCCTTCTCCTTCAAACTCACTTTGTGAGTTTTCTTCCCCTTCATAATTATATTCTAATTCACCTCTTGGTTTTAGATGTGGAGAGTTTAGTGGCGAGGGATGAATACCACCACCACCAGGGAGTAGGAAACATTCGATTTCAAAATTAGAGTATTATTTGAAGTCGTAAAGAGCTGAAGGTATATGATACTCTGGGGTTCCAATGTTAGAGTTTTCCTGGTAAGTGAAAGAGTGGGAAAAGAACGGGTCCTCACTGGGTAAATATTCTTGATCCCGGGGTAACAAATAATCAACAGGAAGCTGATTGGTTTCCCTACTCCACTGTCTGTTCATAACACACTCAATTATTTCACAGGATTGTTTGACTATGGTGTCAATGTTTGGAATGGCCATTATACATGGTTGTGGTGAAGAAAATATAGGTTCAAACTGAGAATGAATATGATGAGAATTTGATGCAGGAGCATCTCTCCACATCAGCCAGCTAGCCAGCCAGCCATGTCAGCAAATTCAAATCACGTGTTGAAGAGAGGCGCAACCTCGTTTAAAATTTGAATTGAATGTAATTTAAATCTTCAGGCTGTTGAGCCATAGAGCCGTGCCTTTGTGCAGGCATAGAGTAGATGGGCCTTAAATGTTTTGTAAGGCTGAGATCTAGATCCGATTTGTGGACTAGACAGCCCATTCAATGTAATTGAATAGGGTAGGTAGATTTGGAGGGAAGAGCTCGAAGAGCCCCCTCATGAAAATATCAATTTCAATCTCTTTTAAAAAAGTAAGTAGGAAGACGAAGAAAGACAAACATAGTGGAAAGAAGAGTCTGCAAGTAGAGAGCAGAAGAGAAGGAGCCGAGACCTTGTTACAGGCCATGCTCAGGAACACCTTGTAAATATAGGCGTTTACCATTTTCATACAAATAGCAGTTTTTCCTGCATGACTATGTGTTAAATGAATGTCTGTAAGTGTTTTTCATATGATATGAATGTATGTTGTAGGTTTGAAATTGCAAGAGTGTGTCTGATTTCAGGTGAAGGTCTTTGAGGTTTCATGCCATGAGGGCGTGATAGAGTACTATGGTCCTTGAATACTAGTGCACTGAAGCACTTTTGAATTCTGCGGGTTCAGACAAAGACGTGTTGCGGCACAGAAACTAAAGTCAACAACTCAAAGGAGACTTGTGAGGTTGCTGAAAACCTCAGGAGGCAAAGTTGTGTAGGAGATACACAGTTGCAGACATAATCTCTGAGGAGTTCTATGAAGCTCTGCCAGGTGGGAAATGAGCGGGTGCAAAGGAGTGCACAGAGGAGGAACTCTGTTGTGAGTTCTTAAGAAGCCAGAATCACTGAGAATTCTGAGAGCTCTGCTAAGTGGGCATTGAGTGGGTGCATAGGTGCCCAGAAGAAGGCATAACTGCTGGAAGTTCTGGGAGAAAACACTCTGCCAGATGGGCATTGAGTATATGTGTAGAAAGGCATAGAAGAAAAGAACTCTTTGAGTTCTAGGATTGAAGAAGAACCCACTAAGGGATCTTCGTAGGGTTGTTGGACAACCTGGAAGACTCAGCAGGAGGTTGCTTGAGTAGAGGACAGCCAGGAGAGCATCAAATTATCCATCTGAGGGAGAGAGGAGAGAAGAACTTAGTCTCCTTGGAGGTCGAAGCTATAGGAAATCTCAGGGCGGATAGCACCTTTGTGTGCATGAGAAGACTCTGCAGGAGAGAAGATGTCAGAATCCCTTGGGAATTCGAGAAGGATAAGCTCAGGAAGAGTAGTGCTTTCAACACACAGAGCCATAGCTGTAAGGAGTGTAGAGGCCTGAGAACTCTTTAGAAGAGTTCAGAGTTCCCAAAGCTCAGGAAGGACAGTGCTTCATATACATGCGGGAGGACTCAAGACGAAGAGTTCGCAGAGGAACCCGAGCAAAGATCGAGGCCTTTGAAGAACAAGAAAAATACTTCCAAGACTGAGAAGGAAAGCACCAAAGCTTGGGAGGATAAATATCAGCCGTCGGTTCAGTCGATAGATCCTGGACCGTCGGATTTCCCATGTCCAGGAGGGAGCAGGAGGAGCACACAAGAGCGATGGATCTGGACTGTCAGATCTTAAGCAGAGAACTCAACAGCCATTAGATCGGTCAGGAATTGTGAGGGAGTTAAGCCCTCATACGGGAAAATAGAAGCAAAAGTCCCGAAAGATATCGACATTCAGGATATCGGCACTCGGGATATCGGGGATATCGAGGACGTGAGGTTGGTCGCTCGACATCAGAAACCCCAAAAAGATGAGTTTTGATCTGAGCCATTCGTCTGTTGAGACATGTGGTGGAGATCAGGAGCCTGCCGACATTTCGCAGGTCAGGACTTCGGGGATTAAAAGGACACGATGCCGGAGCATTTCGGCATTTGATTTCACGAAAGTGCGAAATGATGGAGGACCGTCCATCATAGGGGACGCGTGGAAGAAATCTAGGAGCTCGAAAAAAGTTCCGAAAGGATAGCCACGTCGACATTTAGCATGTTGGCATTTCGGGGGTCTAGGAGACGAAAGGTTGAGCGCTTTGGTCGGGAAACCTCGAAATAGAGTTGTAGTCACATGTAAAGTGGTCGTGTGGACCAAGACTTAGTCCCGAGGGCTAGTCGCTGATTGAGGGGTTTTGGCACTTCAGAGATTCAGTGATCGGGAGAATGCGGAGACAGTGGTTCTCGTGACATCGGGGATCAGAGAATCCTGAAACCCGAAATTTCATCGGGGGAAGCTCACGGTTAAGTAAAGAAGACCATGTGGGTAAAGGGAAAGACCTGTGGATAGATTTTAATAGAGATCCCAGTGGGAATCAAAAGAGCCACTTTGGCTCAGCTGGTGATTGAACAATCCTGT
Source organism: Picea glauca (assembly GCA_000966675.3). Taxonomy (NCBI): domain Eukaryota; kingdom Viridiplantae; phylum Streptophyta; class Pinopsida; order Pinales; family Pinaceae; genus Picea; species Picea glauca. The sequence continues at coordinate 90,923 of JZKD02S0613076.1, forward strand.
GAGCGGACGTAGTGCTAGACCGCGTGAGCGGGTCTGCATCAGGTTTGGTATCAGAGCGGGATTTCATCTGTATATTTCAAGTGAAGCGAGAAGGTAAAGGAAGACAGAGTGATAGAAACTCTATAAGGATTTGTTTATAGGTAGGCAACAGTCCATAGACAGTCAGGGACTGTAGAAGAGGCTGAAGCACTCAGGTTTGCAGGAGTGAGCACTAGATTCACCAGGAGGGTAGAAAGAGACAACAACATGGCTACTGAAGGCCGAAGGTACGTTAGAAAGAAAATCCCAGAGTTGATGAGCACAATCGAAAGGGGGAAAGAACTTGCTGACATCAGGGAAAGAATGAAAGAGCTTGAACTGTAGATGCAGCATAATACCAAGCCGAGATGGGTATATGAATGGCCCATGCAGAAGGTAAAAGCAAAATGGCCAGTCAAGGAGTTAATGGCTAGAAGAAAGCATAGGCTATCAAGAGGATGGTTGAGGCATGCTGAAAACCTCGATGGACCTGAGAAGAGGGTTCGGATATGTGAACCAGAGACTGGAAAAATTCTCGATAAAGAGAACAAAATGGGATCAACTGAAGGTCTCAAGAAATGTCAGGAGGGAAGAATAGAAATTCCAGTTTTCCAAGAGGGCAAAGAGTTGAGATCACTGCGGGATCTCAGGGACTGTCAGGAGGACAGCCAAGGAATTTCACATTGCCAGCTGGGCAATGAAATGAGGTCGCTGTGGGATCTCGAAGACTGCTAGGAGGGTAGTAGAAGCATCCCATATTTCCAACTGGGCAGGGATGAGTATATGAGACTATCTGAGGGTCTCATGAACGCAGAAGTGAGTCGGAATCAACCTAAGGAACTGACAGAGCAGGTGAGCTCAGAGGTGGATTTAGATCAGCAGATGCAACTGACAGAGGATGAAGATTCATGTGGTTTTCCAAGTCATGTGAATGAAGATGATGACAAGTTAAAAACTTTCACCATCCGAGGGGACGATCTGAGGAGCCTTATGAAGATTGGGGGAATCGAGATATTCCTACCACTTGCCCAAGGGGAGGCAGAAATCTGGGTTGCAGATGCAGCAACAACAAAAGAACTTCCAGTTGCGACTGTCAGGGAAGAAGGATTGGAGCAGATATCTGAAGCTGCCCAAGCAGAAGAGGATGATGAGTATTTTGAGGAATGGCTCAACATATTTAGCCAGGAAGCTGAGGAAGCTGTAGTGCTGAAGTTGACAGCAGGAGAAGTAGAAGAGGATGATGAGAATTCTGAGGAATGGCTCAATATTTTCAGCCAGGAGACTGAAAAGACTGCAACCTGGGAGTTTGCAGAAGAAGAAGAAGAAGAAGTAGACAACATTAGTCTTACTGATATGTATGAGCAGATAGAAGCCCTGGAGAAAAGGGTGAAAGTGCAGAGCATGCACATCCAATAGGTGAAGTTGGAAGCTGATGAAGAAGAAGGCATGGGAGATCACAGTGATCTGCCCATGTGCAGAAAATTTTTGCAGCTGAGGAGACTGCATGAACAGGGCCATCCATTGGAGCAACTGGATGAAGTGATCGACATGATCAAAGAGCTGATGATCCGGTCAGCAGAAACTGTAAGCAAGGAGAGGCTGAGCAGAAGGAAGGAAGCAGCAGTAGCAGCGCACAAGCAACAACATCAACATCAACAAGATGGAGCAGATAAACAACTCTAGATATTTGTTTGGGATCCAGGAGGATTTCCATAACTGATATGGGAAGCTCATGAGCAGGAGCTCATGAATTTTGCAGCTGAGGAGTATGATGTAGGAGCATCTCTCCACATCATCCAACCAGCCAGCTAGCCACATCAGCGAATTCAAATCGCGTGTTGAAGAGAGGCACAGCCTCATTTAAAATTTGAATTGAATGTAATTTAAATGTTCAGGCTGTTGAGCCATAGAGCCGTGCCTTTGTGCAAGCATAGAGTAGATAGGCCTTAAATGTTTTGTAAGGTTGAGATCTAGATCTGATTTGTGGACTAGACAACCCATTCAATGTAATTGAATAGGGTAGGTAGATTTGGAGGTAAGAGCTCGAAGAGCCCCCTCATGAAAAGATCAATTTCGATCTCTTTTAAAAAAGTAAGTAGGAAGACGGAGAAAGACACACACAGTGGAAAGGAGAGTCTGCGAGTAGAGAGTAGAAGAGAAGGAGCCGAGACCTTGTTACAGGCTATGCTCAGGAACACCTTGTAAATACAGGCATTTTCCATTTTAATACAAATAGTAGTTTTTCCTGCATGACTATGTGTTAAATGAATGTCTGTAAGTGTTTTTCATATGATATGAATGTATGTTGTAGGTTTGCAATTGCAGGAGTGTGTCTAATTTCAAGTGAAGGTCTTTGAGGTTTCATTCCATGAGGGTGTGACAGAGTACTGTGGTCTCTGAATACTAGTGCACTGAAGCACTTCTGAATTCTGTGGGTTCAGACAATGATGTGTTGCGGCACAGAAAATGAAGTCAACAACTCAAAGGAGACTTGTGAGGTTCCTGAAAACCTCAGGAGGAAAAGTTGTGTAGGAGATACACAGTTGTAGACAAAATATCTGAGGAATTCTTTGAAGCTCTGCCAGGTGGGCAACGAGCGGGTGCAAAGGAGTGCACAGAGGAGGAACTCTGTTGTGAGTTCTTAAGAAGCCAGAATCACTGAGGATTCTGAGAGCTCTGCTAAGTGGGCATTGAGTGGGCGCATAGGTGCCCAGAAGAAGGCATAACTGCTAGAAGTTCTGGGAGAAAACACTCTTCCAGATGGGAATTGAGTAGATGTGTAGAAAGGCACAGGAGAAAATAAATCTTTGAGTTTTGGGATTGAGGGATCTCCATAGGGTTGTTGGAAAACCTGGAAGACTCAGTAGGAGGTTTCTTGCGTAGAGGAAAACCAGGAGGGCATCAAATTCTCCATCTGAGGGAGAGAGGAGAGAAGAATTCAGTCTCCTTGGAGGTCGAAGCTACATGAAATCTCAGGGCAGATAACACCTTTGTGTGCACGAGAAGACTCTGTAGGAGAGAAGATGTCAGGATCCCTTGAATATTCAAGAAGGATAAGCTCAGGAAGAGTAGTGCTTTCAGCACACAGAGCCATAGCTGCAAGGAGTGCAGAGGCCCGAGAACTCTTTAGAAGAGTTCAGAGTTCCCAAAGCTCAGGAAGGACAACACTTCATATACGTGCGGGAGGACTTAAGATGAAGAGTTCGCAGAGGAACCTGGGCAAAGATCAAGGCCTTTGAAGAATGAGAAAAATCCTTCCAAGACTGAGAAGGAAAGCACCAAATATCGGGAGGAGCAATATCAGCCGTCGATTCAGCTGATAGATCCTGGACCGTTGGATTTCCCACGTCCAGGAGGGAGCAGGAGGAGCACACAAGAATGATGGATCTGGACCGTCAGATCTTAAGCGGAGAACTCGACAGCCATTAGATCGGTTAGGAAATTTGAGGGAGTTTAGCCCTCATACGGGCAAATAGAAGCGAAAGTCCCGAAAGATATCGGCATTTGGGATATCATCACTTGGGATATCGGGGAGCTCGAGGATGTGAGGTTGGTCTCTTGACATCAGAAACCCTGAAAATATGAGTTTTGATCTGAGCCGTCCATTTGTTGAGACATGTGGCGGAGATTGGGAGCCTGTCGGCATTTCACAGGTCTGGACTTTGGGGATTGAAAGGACACGATGCTGGAGCATTTCGGCATTTGATTTCACGAAAGCACGAAATGATGGAGGACCATCCATCATAGGGGATGCATGGCGGAAATCTAGGAGCTCGGAAAAAGTTCCGAAAGGATAGCCACGCCGGCATTTTGCATGTCGACATTTCGAGGGTCTAGGAGATGAGAGGTTGAGCGCTTTGGTCACAAAACCCCAAAATAGAGTTGCGGTCATATGTGAAGTGGTCGTGTGGACCAAGACTTAGTCCCGAGGGCTAGTTGCTGACGGAGGGGTTTCGACACTTTGGAGATTCAGTGATCGGGAGAACGCAGAGATAGTGGTTCTCGTGACATCGGTGATCAGAGAATCCCGAAACGTGAAATTTCATCGGGGGAAGCTCACGGTTAAGTAAAGAAGACCGTGTGGGTAAAGGGCATGACATATGGATAGATTTTAACATATATTCTAGTGGGAATCAAAAGAGCCGCTTTGGCTCAGCTGGTGATTGAACAATCCTGTGAGCGGACGTAGTGCTAGACCGCGTGAGTAGGTCTGCGTCAGAATTAGTTTGAGCAGGAATGTTCACATAATTTTATGGGAGGTGTGAAGTGTTCTCGAGTTGATGTTGATGAGAATCACTATGATGAGTTGTGATAACGAGCGGGGTAGAACGAGTAGGGATTTGAGCTTTCTTTGCATCCATTCAGTTCGATGGCCCACTTCTAGAACCATTTCTATTGATGGGCCTGAAAGACCCATTCAAGTAGGTAAGGGATAACGCCTGATAGAAGGTCCCAATTAGACCCACTCTCATTTGGGATAGCGTTTCCAACCATAATGCTAGCCTAGTTGTCGATCTAAACTAAATATGAATTTGAGAAAAAAATGTTCTCATATGAATTAAAATTCTAAGAACTAAACTAGACTAAAATGATTAATTACTTTCCTATGATGCATTCCTATCCTATCCTATCTTATCCTGATAAGGAGCGAGCTCTAAAAAATAAGTGTAGTTAAAAATTATATTACTTGCACATAAATAATTCATAAAAGCAAGGAATATGAAAACTTAACAATATAGTGAGTTAGACACAACTAATTGATTCACTAACTTATCATATTGTTGCTGCACTTGATACGAAAATAATGGAAACTGTGGACATACATAAAATATTATAGAAATATTTCATTAACTAAAATCCACACATTCACATAAATAAACATGTATAAACATACTAGTCTCATTCATACAAATTTGTACCAAAATCTTCAAAGTGTATCTTGTTAAAATTTACATACAGTAGAAGTACTATTATGATACAATCCGAGTCCAAAACCCCCTTCTCATTTACAATCATCCCTTTTATAACTATTCGATGATTTTTTACATTCTTGAGATTCAATCAAAAGAAAAAAATAAGTTTACAAGAGTGTCTCTTCACATTCCTTTCCTTATTATGATTACAAAACAAAAAGATGAGACATGTGGAGTAGTTATGAAAATTAGGATCATCATGGGTTCTTCTTCATTTTTATTCGATCCCAATATTCCTTCTACAGTGAATAATTATTCATGATCTTTTGTAACTTCTCTGAATGCATATTTTCAATATCCAATTTACGATCACAACCCTTCGTGGACACTTCTTGTTTCAATTCTTATGCTATGCATTTAATGAAAACATGGGTCATAGTGATAATCCTGACAGGTTTCAACATATACTCTTTTAAGGATTATTTATTTACTTCAGTTTGATGCTCAATGTTCAATATTCTAGTTTCTCTAAGCTTTTCCACCTCAACTATCCTGATTTTGGCAGGTGTTGCTTCATCAATGAGGGGCATCAAATGCATCCTGAACTCTTCAAGGAGGTCATTTGAAATATTTCATAGCTTCTTGCATGCATTATATGTTGTCTTTTGGATTACTTGGACATCTTCTAATAGAGAATTCCAAGTATTGAAGAATACTTTGTCTTTTATTCTTTATTTTCTGGAATAACATGGAAATGTAGCTGGGGGATTTTTGTGTACTCTTTGCCAATTGATGATCCTGTCAAAGGAATTATTTTCCTTTTGGTACTGATCCCTAATTTCAACTATTTGGTCTTCAAGTCTCACTTGCTCGTCCCGATCATCCTGCATATTATTTAGAAGGCACACACACTCTTTCTTCTCAAGTCTAATATTTTCATTAAGGTCTAGTTCCTCTGCCATGATTATTTCTAGGGCCAAAGTCTTTTCCTATTTTCCTCTTGGAACTATTTAAGATTTTCATGTTCTTGTTCTAATCCCACGATCTAAAGTATTTTATTTTCAATAGAACACTTGGTTTCATCTATCTTAGTTTGTAAATAAGATATATCTTTTTCATTCTCTCTTCTGATCTGTTCAATTTCTTCACAAAATTTTATCTTTGTTGATTCCAAATCTTTCAAATGGGTGTCCTGTTCTATTTGTGCTTTTTGTCAACATTCATTTCATCCTTATGGGTTTGCAATTCTTTGTTGAGTTCCTCTATATTAATATTATCAACAACCCTGGTGGCCCTTTCAAATTCTAAATACAACTCATCCCTTACATGGTGCACAGTCTTTTCAATTTCTTCTTTATACAATTTGTCCTTTTTCTCAATAGATTTTAGGAGTTCTGTAGAAATGTTATCCTTCTTCGTTTTCAACTCTGTCTTTAGCTTGGTGATTCTGGTTTGGGAATTACTTAAGGAATTGGTAACCTCAAGAACCGATGAAGCATTCAAACCTGCAAATGCATGGAGAAAAGAAGCTGCTTGTACAACATTTTCCTCTGTGTCAGGACCAACTTTCCATTTAACAACTCTTCCTGTAGATGACCTGGATTTATTTGACTCCCCCCTTTTCCTTTGTTTGACCTTTTTCAATACTCTTCATCCTATCATCAAGTAATAGTCTCCAACAACCACAAAAACACCTTCAAAACTTGGAATTTGTGAAGAAAAGGTGGTATTACTTGGGATGGAATTAAGCGAGGTGTATTCATGGGGTGAAATTTTCACCATGCCTATATTAGGGGTAGATGGGATGCCTAGGGTTTCACTTAACTCCTTTTTCTTCTATTTCTCCAATTTATCATCTTCCTTTCTTTTAGTGTCTGCCTCAACTGCTTCTATTTCATTTTATCTTTTATGGGCCTCAGATTCTTCAACGAGTCTTTTGGCCTCTGCCTTCGATGTTGCTTTCTAAATTTTTTTTCTCAATGCTTCGACTTATTCATATTGCCTTTTATCCTATGCCTCAAATTGTCTTCTTTGGTACTCCACATAAGATTTTAGCCTCTTTTGTTCCAATTCATCAGCTTTCTTGATCTTCTCTTGCTCTTTGGTGATTAATTTATTTTGATCCTCTTGCAAAAGTCTCAGAAATTGGTTCTGATGAAACTTCTTCATTTATTCTTGCTCATCTTGGAGTTATTTCCTGGAAGCATCATTAGGTAGTTTCTGTAATACGTATTCATACAACAAATCTCCTTTGAACCTGTCTTCATCAAAATCTACCACATGGATATTAGAATGATTAAGACCCATGAATCTAACACGACTCAATGCGATCTCATGTGGGTCATGTCTTTTTTCACTTCTTAGGCATAAACATAAATTTTGCAGAGCCTCTGCTTATTTTCTAGCATGTTGTCCATTTGATAGACTATAGTTTCCTATGTGAACAGGAAATGGAGGCCAAAGTTTTTTACTATTTCTCATGAGAAAGGAGGTAACCCCTATTATTATGGTTTGATGGTCTATTTTCCTCATTAAAAGGAGACTAGGGACAAATTATGGAAAAATATGAGGGGTTCCTATAGTGCCATATAACCTGACATAGGTGTAATACTTTCCTAGGTACGAGTCAACTATCCTTTTCATCCTAGCTCTAGCTTCACTTGAAATTCTATATCTTTGAAACCCAAAAATACTAGTGTAAAGATGGGAGAGAAAATGATCACAAATGGCATAGAAATATCTCTTGTAGTTTATGTCCCACAACTTAGAACAATACAAATGGATAGGGGGATGATCTAGGTCCCAATTCCATCCAAGGTTGGGAAATATAATTGAGGAACAAATGGCTTCAATTAAATGAGATGACACATATAAACAAGGATTTTTCATACCTAGTACATTTTTCACATTGAGACATATGTTGAAAGTCAATATATCTTTCGAGTTGAACACTTGTCCTATCTTCACAATGGTATGGGCCATAGGTAACCAATTTGTCTGAAAATGTGTGCACTTCTGTTCGCCATATAATCAATTCAACATTGCTATCAGGATTTTGTATGGTGCTTTGAACTCTTGTGTAGGGATACAATTTTTCCCTTGTGTCATCACATGAACTTGTTAGAGTCCCGTGGGTTTGTGGTTTCTACCTAAGTCTATAATTTTTCCTTGTCTCTCTTCTTTTTGTAGACCAAGTCTTAAAGTTTTCCCTTCAAATGCTAAAGTTGGTTTTGTTTGCCCCTTTTTGTTTAAAAGACCTGGTTTCCTTGATGTCTTACCTGAAAAAGTCTCATCCTGAAGCCTTTCTATTTTCCTCTAAATATGAAAACCCATCTCCTTTTGTTTCAATCACTCGTCCTATTGTTTTCCCAAGCCTCTATCCATTCATCCAAGTCTTTGTTTACATAGGCCGTAGCTCCGGGCTCAAAGCACGACACTGAGAGCAATCCGTTCTGGACCCAAATCAAGAAAAAAGGAAGGTTCAACTTTCAATGACGGGAATTCCATGTGGAGTTTAGATTAGTGGCTCGTGGACATTCAGAATTTTAAAAGTTGCGTGAAGTATAGCACTGGAGAAAAGGCCGTGAAGAGAGCATGAGTTGTTGATCTTTAAAGGGACATGTGGCAGTTGATCCAAGTGTTCGGGGAAATAAGCTTTAGGATTTTCGAAGTGAGAAGTGTGTGGAATTCCTGAAGTGCTGAAGCCCAAACTCCTGAAATAATCTAAGCCATCAAAAGATGAGGACACGTGGAGGTAGATCCCTCACTTCAGAGTTCAACGCTCTAGAGAATTGTGGGAGTTAAACATTGTGAATTCCCAAAGTGCCTGAATTTTTGAAGGCCCGAAGTGAATCTGATCCATTGATCAGGAAGAGCCATGTGTCGTTAGATCCATAGCTCTGGGTAAAAGTGCATGGAGGAAGATGAGGTTTGAGATTTTCTTTTCCCTGGAGGCCTGAAGTGGATCTCTGCCGTCTAAATCTAGGAGCCATGCATCATCAGATCCTTAACTCCAGAGGTTTTTCTTGGGGAAAATATAGTTTGAAGTTTGAAAGGTTCAAATCCCAAACCACGAAGCAGATCTCAGTCGTTGATTTGAAAAGGGAAGATCCGATTCATTAATCTAAAAGGTGCCAGAACTAGGCCATTGATCAGGAAGCCTCATCTCATATCACAAGATCAATCATTGTGCTCCATTGCAGGGTCGAAAGGTGCGCACATTTTTAAATTTTCAAGGGTGGGCCACAATCAAAACCATGGTTTTTAGAAAGGGACGCGTGGCAGTTCATGGTGAATTGTGGGGACAAAAGTGGTTTTATTTCAAACCGCCCTTGGTCTCACCCCCATTCATGCAATTACGTAGGGTCATGGTCCTAGGTCACATTGAATAAGGAGCGATGGAGAGGAGCTGCACCAAAGGCCAAAAGCATCCGTATTGGTGACAGAAGAATATCTGGATGGCCTCGAGGCACCGAGAACTCGAAGAAGTCGTGGGCACTGCCTGGAACATTCATGGGTGTCAGGTCTCATCCTGATCCTGATGAAGGTAGTTAATGGAAATTGGGGCGGCAGTTGAGTCCTTGCCTCACCCTATAAATGGAAAGCATATTGATAATGGCCATGGGGTAAGATTGTCAATCCAAAGTTTCCCGAGGGATGGATTTTCTTGCAAAGCACATAACTAAGACGAGCTCGTGTATGACATAAGAAGGTCTACATAGGCTGATAGAGTAGGCACCGACTAAAAAAATTAAATGTGGGGGTCCGATCACATTCTTGGTTGTTGCAAAATTTTTAGTATATATAGACAATTTTGATACTTTGTTAACGTGGAATGGTTGAGCTAATCTCCCTGCTATTGTAATATTTTGATGAAGAACACTAGTTCTTTGGTTATGTCTTGATTTGCGACTTATTGATTAATCTAATTCAGCTTTCTTACTCCATCTTATTTTCCTCTGACACTGAGAGAGTTCATGATTGATTGATTCACATGGATTTTTGTGACTGTATTATGATGAATGTTTGATTATAATGTTGTTATGATTTCTTTCAGTTTCCTTGAAATTTGAATCCAAGAGGATATTGTGTTTAAGTTTTTATTCCTTAGGCTACTGGAAGGCTTGATGTTCATGAAAAACCTCTATACGTTTCTCACCAAAGTCTTCCTCCTACTCACCTTTACTCCAACTTACTGACTGAAGTTGATCCAAGACCTCAATTGCTTGTGCATACTAGTTCAGATTTCTGAGTTAGAATGCTATTTTCATTGAGTCTTCTCCATTTGGCCTCTTAAAACCCATTGAAATTTACTGTATAAACTGATGGGTACTGGGCTTACCTTCTATGCAATATGACGCTGACTTCTAGTGCTAACATTTCTGGCACCGTTGTCGGGGAACAAATTGAAGACATTTCCCTGGGATAGAATGACAAAGAGCTTATGATTCTAAAGGTGCATCAGATATTAGAACCATTGAAGATTGCGCTTGCACCTGGTGACTCCACTGTGTCGATTGCACTATTTCAGTTGTGACTGCCTCTAGCACACCCAAAGCTGACCCAAATAATTTTTCTTGATAAGGATTTTAGTAGCTGCTTTCTGAGGCTGAAAGTTCCCTGGGAGATTGACAACAATCAGATCTGGTCTTTGATGGTGAAGAAAGACTAGACACATTCAAACTGCATATCATTCACCTGACGAATCCATGATTAAAGGATCCAGTGGAGAATCCACTGTTTTGAAATTGAAAGAATCTTGGCTCTGAGGTTTTCTCCTTTCAATTTCTCCTCTGTTTCTAGTTTTCCAAATGTTGTTCCTACTATGGATGAACACGATGATTTTCTGCCCATATTTAGAGAGTGTAAAGATGACAACCCTCCCAAGCATCTCCATGAGTTTCATGAACTCATGCATCAGTGGGAAATACATCATGAGGATGTATTATTGAAGATGTTCATGATCTCGTTGGCAGGAGATGTTTGTGAGTGGTACCACTCCTTACCCCTTGCTAGCATCTCCTCCCTAGAGAAATTTCATGCAGCTTTCAATAGGCATTGTCGAAATTTTTATTCCTCTAAGTTTATTTCTCATAACTGTTGTAAGGAATATAACGAATGTGTTCAAAATATAGCAAATTCTGATGCAGACTGTGAGGATGAAGAAGATGTTTTGGGTGAGCTAGTGGGACTAGTAAGATCACTTTCTACAGAAATAGAAGAAGTAAAGGAAGATTTTGCTTGCCAATCTTATGAAGAAAACATAGAGGATATCCCAGTCCCTGGAACAGATGTTCTGGGAAGCCCTGCTTATGAATAAGAAATTTTTGTAGATACTGACCAAAAGCAACCCACTTTTGATGGATATCCCAACCAAAATAATGAAGAGTAGAGCTTTTCCATGCTCCCAAATATGATTGCTGATAGTGTTGATGATTACATAACCATGGATGTATTATTTTATGCCCCTAATACACCTGCTGTCTCAGATTTGGAGGAAGATATAGTGGTGGAGAAGGATCTTCTATTTTCCTTTAAGAGTTTTTCCACAATGTATTTCTACCTAGGATCGAAGAGAAGAATCAAGAGATCACTCCTTTTTTGCAATATGGAGGTGTTTTTCACTCACCCCTATTTAATGAGTGTCCAGATGAAGATAAAAAGATCTCTACACCACATTCTGATAACTTGGGGTGAAACCAGTATGAGTATGACAACATTGAATCTGATTTTGATGTGAATGTGTAGGATTTCCAAGGCCATACTATATAGCCTTTTCCTTTATACATTAAGGCAGAGCATTGTGTGGAAATCAACCATCTTGGGCCCGCAAAAGAAACTAAGCAACATGATAGAGATAAAGAGCCATCCATGGATATACATGAAGAGACTTCTTGATCTCAGCTAGCAGATGTTATCAGAGCAGAAAAAGGAGAAATGGAGGAGCTAAAAGTGCAGTTTATCTCTTGTCTTGAACCTGTAAATGAGAAAGTATCACCTAGGATCAGCTGACCCACATTAGTCCTCTACCCACCTGTACACTCTGAGAACATCGAACGATGGGTGAGTAACCATGAAGAGCATGATGTAATTTCTTACCATTTGAGCTTTCCTAATTATAAATTTTGTGACCCTACATGATTATATAAGGAACTGTGTTTTCCAAAAGCATTGGAGCCTACAAAATTGTTCATATTATCATCATTTGGAGGTATGCCAGTGTTCCAATACATATTTTATTTATGTTGTCATACTTCCCTTACCTTTTATGGATTATTTGCAGTAAAGAGAAGAATTATATTACCGAACAGTCTGGGTGGTTATGGTAGAAGTTTTATTTCACCTAGCGCTTTGTAAAAATCAGTTAGCCTAGGACTGTACATAAATAAGCTCTTTCTAGAGCATGTGTGTTTGTTTTCCTTTTTATAAGTAGAATAGTGTACAAACTTCAACGAAATGTTTTGAGATCAACTCCATAACCCAACGACTAAGGCACTGGAACTACTTTTCTTGGAAGATCGCAGGGAGCATGCCATCCCCTGTGGAGCCAAATGTTATCACATGAACTTGTCAGAGTCCTGTGGGTTTGTGGTTTCTACCTAAGTCTGTTATTTTTCTCCGTATCTCTCCTTTTCGTAGAGAAAGTCTTAAATTTTTACCTTCGATTGGTAAAGTCGGTTTTGTTCACCCCTTTTATTTAAAAGACCTAGCTTTCCTTGATGTCTTACCTGAAAAAGTATCGGCCTAAAGCCTGTTTTCCTCTAAATATGAACACCCATCTCCTTTTGTTTCAATCACTCGTCCTGTTGTTTTCCAAAGACCCTATCTAGTCATCCAAGTCTTTGTTTACACAGGCCGCAGGTGCGGGCTCAAAGAGAGACACTCAGAGAGATCTGTTCTGGACCCAAATCAAGCAAAAAGGCAGGTTCAACTTTCGACGACAGGAATTCCATGTGGATTTTAGATTAGCGGCTTGCAGGCGTTCAAAATATTAAAAGTTGCATGAAGTATACCACTGGAGCAAAAGGCCTGAAGAGAGCATGATCCATTGATATTTAAAGGGACATGTGGCAGTTGATCCAAGTGTTCGAGGAAATAAGCTTCTAGATTTTTGAAGTGAGAAGTGTGTGGAATTCCTTAAGTGCTGAAGCCCGAACTCTCAAAATAATCTAAGACATCAAAAGTTGAGGATGAGTGGAGGCAGATCCTTCGCTTCATAGTTCGATGCTCCAGGGAATTGTGGGAGTTAAACATTGCAAAGTACCAAAGTGCTTGCAGTCCCGAAGGCTCGAAGTGAATCTGAGCCGTTGATCAGTAAGAGCCACATGTCATCAGATCCATAGCTACGTGTAAAAGCGCATGGAGGAAGATGAGGTTTGAGGTTTGTTTTTCTCGAAGGCCCGAAGTGGATCTTGGCCATCCAAATCTAGGAGCCATGCATCATCATATCCTTAGCTCTGGAGGTTTGTCTTGGGGAAAATATAGTTTGAAGTTTGAAAGGTATGAATCCTAAACCACGAAGCAGATCTCGGACGTCGATTTTAAAAGGAAAGATCTGAACCATGAATCTAAAAGGCCCTAGAGCTGGGCCGTTGATTAGGAAGCCTCATCTCAGATCACAAGATCAATGGTCGCACTCCATTGCAGGGTTAGAAGGTGTGCACATTTTTAAATTTTCAAGGGCGGGCTGCAATCGGAACCATAGTTTTTAGAAAGGGACGCATGGTGGTTCATGGTGAATTGCAGGGACAAAATAGGTTTGATTTCAAACCACCCTTGGTCGCGCTCTTAATCACACAATTGCATAGGGTCATGGCCCTAGGTCACATTGAAGAAGGAGCGATGGAGAGGAGTTGCACCAAAGGTCAAAAGCGCTCGTATTGGTCACAGAAGAAGATCTGCATGGCCTCGAGGCATCGAGATTGAATCGAAGAAGTTGTGGGCACCGCCTGGAACATTCATGGGTGTCAGGACTCGTCCTGATCCCGATGAAGGTAGTTAATGGAAATTGGGGTGACAGTTGAGACCTCATCTCACCCCATAAATGGAAAGAATACTGAGAATGGTCGTGGATGGAGATTGTCAATCCGAAGTTTCTCGAGGGATATATTTTCCTACAAAGCACATAACTAAGATGAGCTCACATCTGACATAAGAAGGCCTGCACAAGCTGACAGAGTAGGCACCGACTAGAAACTTTGAATGCGGGGGTCTGATCACATTCTTGGTTGTTGCAAAATTTTTAGTATATATAGGTAGTTTTGATATTTTGTTAACATGGAATGGTTGAGCTAGGCTCCTCACTATTGTAATATTTTGATGAAGAACACTGGTTCTTTGGTTATGTCTTTATTTGAGACTTCTTGATTAATACAAGTTATCTTTCTTACTCCATCTTATTTGCCTCTGATACTGAGAGATTTCATGATTGTCTGAGTCACATGGATTGTTGTGACTGTATTATGATGAATTTTTGATTATAATGCTATTATGATTTCTTCCAGTTTCCTTGAAATTCGAATCCAAGAGGATCTTGTGTTTAAGTTTTTCTTCCTTAGGCTGCTGGAAGGCTTGATGTTCAAAGTAGACCTCTACACTTTTCTGACCAAATTCTTCCTCCTACTCACCTTTAATCCAACTTACTGATTGAAGTTGATTCAAGACCTCAATTTCTTGCGCATACCAGTCCAGATTTCTGAGTTAGAACATTATTTTCATTGATTCTTCTCCATTTTCCCTCTTAAAACTCATTTACATTTACTGTATAAAATGATGGGTACTAGGCTTACCTTTTATGCAATTTGAGGGGTGACTTCTAGTGCTAACACCTTGATTGAAAATTCTTTCCTCATCTACCCACCAGTTCTTCATTAACTTGGCCAGGACTTTGTTGTTTTGAGAAAACCCCTTTAGGAATGGTTCAATGTGGGTGCATGCAGGCCCAGGAAGTTGATATCTTGTATTGACATCTTCAAGATGCAGATATGTTATTTGTCATCCAAATTTATTCATAATTGTGGTCTTTCTAGGGTCAAACTGTTTAAAACACTAGTGGGCTGCTTCATTGTAAGGGAATAATGTGGGTCATGCAACTACTAGGTGAATTCCGCTCATTTGGATGTTTTGATACACTTAGAGGTTTTTATCTATAGGAGGGAAGTCTCTAGGATTGAATATCCTGTATATCTCAGGGAATGATCTTCTCTTGTGTGGTAGGTCATATCAATCACTAAAACCTCTACCTGGCGGGTATAAGATTCATGCATGGAAGTTGAAGCAGAAGGCACCAAATTTCTGGATCTCCTGGTTATTTTAATCACCATAGCTTGTTATTTATATCATGCAATTAACCAATTAATCTTCAATTATCTGAATAATGAAAAAAAAATTCAATAACGTAATTCAAAATAACATTAAGCCTCTGATTATAGTGGAGACAATGCTTCTAGGACATTACAGAGTTGATTAATGCAGAACCGAGTGACTTCTTAGAATATGATGAACATATAAGATCTCAATGCAGGTTTAAGGGTCATAACATATGCATTTAATTACTCTAATTCACAAATTAAATGATCTGCATACTATGACTAGTCAAAAACTAGAGCATCATTGCGCCATTAATTTTATTAGAAAGCCTAGATTGCCCAAATCCCTGTATCAGAGTGAAAAGGGGAGAAAATTTAAAACTGTGATCTCTCAGAGCCATTTCTATTGGAGGAGGAATGATGACAAAGTAATTTGAAATCCGATACAAAGGTATCGAAGAATATTGCATTCCTATATTTGATTTGCATGCCTAAATTTTAAGGGCGTAGATGATTATATGAGCCTTCAGAGTCATTTCTTTCAGAGTGAAAATTTTTAATGTTGTACTCACACTCCAATGCTAAAGAATCAAAGAATATTCCCTTTTAATATCAAATTTTGTTCTGAAATATTGGCAGTGCAAAGGGTTATCTATAAGTCTTTCAGAGTTGATTTTGTCGAAGTGAGATATTTGACCCTTTTATTCACACTCTAAAGGAAGAGCATCAAAGAATATTCCTTTTCTTATCTCAATTCCCATGTCGAAAGTCAAAGTTTGAAAAAGGTTAGGGGTGATTATTCAAAGCTTATCCATCGAAGTTCAAAATATTGGGAAAGTTTCATGACTCCGATAAGAAGGGTACCGAAGAATATTCCCTTCCTCGGGAAGAGTGCTATCTTGAGAAAAAGAAAAATAAATGTGCAAATGAATCTTTGTTTTGCATAGTGTGGACCAATTGATGCTAGCCAAGTAATAAAGCTATCATTGTGCAAACATAATGTTTCAACATTCACGTGTTTATATCTTCACCAATGATCGATTGACATATTAATCAATAGCAACGTAGGTTGTAAATGTGGGCCGTCAGACTGTATTCATCAGAGTTGGAAGTTGATCACGAGAAATATTACTCCCAAATGGAAAATAGTAAGAATGGGCACTGATATTAATCCGAAAAAACAATATGAAGGTTGAGAAAGAATTGATAAGTGTAGCAAGGATATTGAAGGTTCAAAATACAGATAGTAGTAAGAGGTTAAGACTTTCAGACTGTATGAACAAAAGGAACAATTTCCCTATGCCAATACCTTTCCAAGCGCGTAGTAATATAGTACCTTGTAAAAAATTATTTTAGTACAGAGGAAACCCAATCAAAATATCTCTCAAATGAGATATTTTAAGTGGGTTGTTGTGGGGTGGGCACAATAAGTCATTAACTAATTTTCCAATTGGTGATATCGAATAATATTATTTTAAACAAACACAACTTCAATCTTTTCCCAATATTTATTTGGGCCCTCAATTCCTTGAAGGTAAAACCTTAAATCAGGAGACATGGACATGTTGATTAGTGCATGTGCTTCATCATTCCTACTAACCCATTTGACATACTTGTCATCATCAATGGGTTCTTTTTCTTTTCTCAATGTAATCTGGTACAATCCTTTACTTCTTAATACATCCTCCATATGGGATTTCCATGAGAAGTAGTTGGTAGTGGTAAGAAAAATATCATTGGGATAATTCATATTAAATATGCATAAAATATGGATTTAAAATCTGAAACTAATGGTTTGGATGGATTTCTCTCGGAATAAATAGGCTATTTAAAAAAATGGCTCTAAAATATGGACTTCAGATGTGAACGTTATGCCCTTTTTAAAAAAAGACATAAATGGTAACCAAAGAGCCACGTGGAAAGTAGAAGTTGGTCCACATGGTGATAACCCTTCTTCTAATAACCTCACTTTTACAAATAAGTTGCTTATGGAGTGACCCACTTTTATAGAATAAGCAATGATCACTTTTACAATGAAGTTACTTTATAAATGAAAGTTGCATGCAAAATAAATAATTTAAAATAAAATATTAAAGCTACTTATAATGATTCACTTTTATAATTTAAGTGAAATACACTTTACAAAGGATGCACGAACCTAAAAAAAAGTAACAAAAACATACACTTGAACTCAAGACCTCTTTCTTAATAAAACAACTTTTAGCCAAGTGAGCTAGTGAAAAATACATTATATTGTTGAGAAGGAGGATTGGGGTTGTTGTTGTTGTTGTTGTTGTTGTGGAAGACAACTTTGGAGAGCGTGCTAAAAAAAAACTCTTTTCACATAAGAAAAAAATTCACTTCTCGACAACAAAAATGGTTAGATCTTGTATAGCTTACCCAAAAAATGCAAGTTTCTCCTCTGTTTCTGATTTAATGAGATCACACAGAACATAGGACAAAGAGCATACACAACCATGAAAAATATTTCCGCTTTGTTTCTGATTTGTTGAGATCGCACAGAGCGAAGGGAAAAAATAATACATAGATTGAAAGGAGTAGAAACCCAAAATTAAAACATAGAAAACTTAAATATTATCTCTGTAAAAATTTAGAAGGGCGTATTAAGGCTTTATACATTCAGATTTGACTGAAATGGTCGTATCTTGTGAAAATGGAAACCTTTTCGAGTGAAAAAATAACCATTCCTAATGGAAACAAGCGCTCCAGACACAATGAAATCGTTCTCTTATCCCATAAATGTATGAAAATGGTAGAAAATAGAGATGCAAAAATACAACTTCACGATCTTGATCTACAAGGAGAGTGGGTCTCCAAATGCACTCTGATACCTTGCTCAACAACATAAGTATTCCAATAGAGGATGAACACTTTTAGTAACCACTCACACAACTAGATCAAATATCAACACATTTATGTTTTTATGTGGTAAAACCCCTATGGGAAACATCCACGGCCCCGACCAACATGGCCACTTGGAGAAAATTATTAATGTAAAAGAAAATATTACAAAGATATTTACAAGGGAGTTTCTCACAATAAATCATCAACACATGACCCTCCATGCTCTTTAAATAGATATCATGGACCAATCAAGTATTAATCCATGAATCAATATAGTCATTAAAATCAAGGAGAATATGAGCCGTCAGATCACTCTATGTCGAGAACATATCGTGACCATCATATTATCTAACTAAAAATGCATATTAATGCATCCTAAAGAAACATTCTTTTACCTAACGACACATTAGACCAAGTTGATATTAACTAACTCCTAAGTGTCTAAATATCCTAACATTCAACAACTCCTTAATGGTAGTTTCAACTTAAAATAGATAGACTTTTGGAAGATCAACATTTATACCTGTGTGTTCCTCTCTTGTTTTGAATCTTGATGGATGATCAGGTCTGACATTTGATTTTCTAGGTCTAACTATAACTTCAAATTCAAATTCTTGAAATAATAAATCCATATGTATATTCTTACTTAGTGGACTAGCTTATTAACCAAGTATTTCAATGCTTAGTAGTCTATATAAAAAATGAATGGGTTATCCAGTAAGTAATGTCTAAACTTCAAGAAAGGAAAATAGTATCCCTAGGCTTTCTCTCTTTGTGGTCGATTAGTTCCTTTCAATTTTTTTGATCTTTTGACTAACATATGTCTTCAAATGGTCAAATCATTCATCTCTAGGTTGCACTAAAACAACCCCAACTACTATATTAGATGCGTTGACATGCACATGGAACTTCTTAAAATAGTTTGGAAATTTTAGTATTGGTGCTTCGAGTAACTTTATTTTAAGTGTTTCAAATAAATCACTACAATCCACACTCCAAATAAACTCGAGATTGTTTTCAAAAGTTCATCCATAAAAAACGTAATGTTTGAATAATGCCTAATAAACTTCTTGTAATACCTAGTGTGACCCATAAAGATTCATGTATGTTTTGAATTCGTAGGGGATTTCAAGTCAAGTATAACCTTAATCTTTTCCATGTCAACCTTGATTCCATATTTGTAGAGTACATGGCCCAAAAAATGCCATTTGGGGTGGAAAATATGCATTTCTTTATATACAGAGACAATTGAATCCGTCGACATCTTTCTAACATCATCTAGAGATAGTTTATGTCATTTTCATCAAGTTTTATATGGTCTAGTCATCAAAATATCACCATGGTTTTATAAATATACTCTTGAAATGATTTAACTACTATCTTTGAGAAGAAAAAAAGGGCATTTTTCA
>JZKD02S0613076.1:116292-134874 GCA_000966675.3 Picea glauca
TATTTGAGATCTTATCCTTAATATAATGAGGTTGGAAGTTGAGGTTTGGGTTAGACCTTAATTAATAATCAATGACAATACAAAACTTTAGTGGAGATTAATATAATGATGAAATCAGTCCTGGGGAATGGTTGAGAATGATAAGGAAAAATTGCAAGAATATTTTTGGGGTAGGTATTTGTTTGAATGGTGAAATTGGTAAGTGGTGGTATAAATTTGATGAAGTCACTAGAAGAAGCACCACATGGGAAGTATTTGAAGAATTATTCTCAAATAAATGGATCAAGGATACAAAATGGAGGAGATGTATAAAATTCAAGTGAAATTAAAGGAATCAAAATAAAATGTCTCCAAATTGAAAAAGGATAATGAAGAGATACGAAAATATATTACAAAGAAAAACAATGAGTTCTCCAAGATGCAATCTGTTAATGAATCACTCATTATGGAGATTAAGAACTTAAAGAAGAACAGAGTAGTAAATCAAAGTGGGAAAAGGAAGATTCAAGGGAAGAATTGAAAAATAAAGAAGAAGAGATATGAAAATTATGAAACCATAATAAAAAACTACTAGATGAGGTTAAGAAATTGAAAGAAGAAAAGAGGCATTTTCAAAATCAAGAAAAAAAAAGGGTCTTGGATGAAGAACCTACCAAAAGAATGGAAGATGAAATTTGCAAGAAGGTTGAGGAATCTTTAAATAACAATGAGGTAAAATCTGAAATGCAAGCCAGAATTGAAGAAGCACGTCAAAATTTATTAGATGGGATGACATTATAACTTCAAATGAGAAAGAAGACAAGATTCAAGAAGGTCAACAAAAGATACTTGAAGAATTTGAACTCCATCTAGAGGATGTACATGCCAAATATAATGGTATTATCTCCAAGGCTAGAGTAATAAAGGACCAAACAAATATGATAGAGGATTCCATTGTCTTTGAAAAGAAGATAGTTGAAATTGGTGTGTAGAATGTAGAAAAACTGTCAAATGTCAAACCACATCGACACCCTCATTATCATGAAAGATTTCAAGGAAGACAAGAAGATCAATATCGATATTATCAAGGAATACTATGGAATAATCATCGACATTCATGGAATATGGCATCACAAAACCATTATTCAACAAGATATTATCAAAGACCAACATGTACTACAAATTAGAGAAGCTTCAACAATGATACATGGAATCAATGGAAAAAAAATTATGCAACAACCAAACACCAAGGATTACAACCGAAAATAATTGATTTTGGATGGATGGATCATAATCAATGGAAAGAAGAATGCAGGAACATAATAAAATCATATTAGTTGATTTCATCACATGTGAAGGCTTTAATTGCAAAGCTTTGAGGATAAACATTGTTTAAGGAGGGTACTATCTTATGACCCAATGGGGGAATATATAGGAATAAATGTATATGATATGAACCTGGGGGGGACTATATGGGATTAAATGTACATGTAATGTGTAATATATATGTAATAGGACCAACCTAGTAGTAAAGCGTCCTCATGTGAAAGTTTGAATAAGTATATATAGAGATAATGTATTCATTATTGGGGGGAGGTGAATTGTGAGGTATGAATGTATTTGGTTATTTGGAGGGGTTTCCCATATTATTTAAGGAGTTATTGTGTAACATATCTATCTTAAGTTTTTCTCCATGCTCACTTTCTATACATGGTTTGTACTTCAGTTATATTCTAATAATTTAAGCATTGGGATCATTACAAAAAGTGCCCTTGCTTTCCTATGAGTTTAATAATTAAACCATACAAAAGGCTAGTTGTAAGTGTTGTAATTGACCCCTGATGATATAGAAGTGAGGTGAAATGATTATGATAAGCTACTTTAAATATGTAATAGTTCATAAGAGTTTGTATTGGACACTTTAAGAGAAATTGTGTCTAGGTGGTAGAACACCACAAGCTGATGAGATAATCCAATGCTGAAGCTGTGTATAATCCTAGAAAAAAACATAAGTATGGAACACCAATTGTATGAATCCAAAAATAAATCATATAGTGATTAATACATGGCTAGAAAAAATGCACTGGATGTGGGAGGAGCTGTGAGAAATGCCAACGTGGTGTCATATGTGGAAGAAAGAATTTTCTATCCCTGGCCTCACAAAAATTATTGTTGTAGACTATGTGAAACCCTAGACACAAAAGATATGGAATATTCGTACTAGCTTGAGTGTGTGACAGATGAAGAGGGTTAGTTCTAAGTGTCAACCTATGTTGTTGAAGGGGATGCACCTAATAATGACCTAAAAATACCTCATGAACCCCTTGGATGGATGACATAGTTAATATGTGAAAGTAAGATGCCAGGATGGTGGAAATATTATTTGTCCCAAAGGGAGTCATTGTGGGGTGAGATGAGGGGAAGAAATTAATGATGATGTACATCCTATAAAGGGAGCAAATCTCAACATTATTCCCTTGATCATGCTGCAAGTAAACACTAGCCCATGGAAAGATAGGGTTTAGATAAGACATGATGAACAAGATATCTTGGGCCTATGTGTGAATATGTGTACGCCTGATTTTCTAGTGGTGAAATTGAAAAGAAAATGAGTGATTCCTAACATTAGAGAGAATTGAAGAGAGCCTTGCTAGATCCAACATAAAAAGAGGGCATTGTGTTGGTAAATATTATTTTGCTGGAAGAACTTGATGGCTATTAAAATGTGTTTTAATGTTGTCTAGTGGCTCGATGTAAATTTGTACTTAGTTTTGTAATGATGATAATTATAACACTATTTGTGGGGCACCTATACATGTAACTAAGCCTCACTAGAATTTTTTAACATTTCACATGTGCACATGAAGATTGTTTTTGGGAGTAATTTTTGGTGACCTATCCCTTAGGTAATGGTGACCTACACTACTGGGTCATTATTATTCACCACTTCTCCCTTATCTCTTGATGATATTATTATAAACCTTTATGGATTGGTTGATATCCACCACAGATTATGCCTTATGATCAATGATCTAGGTTTCTGTTGGTTACTATAAATTGAAGAAATTGGTCTTGAATCCAAAAGAAGTGGAGAGTGGCCTATGATATTGATCATTATATTGGACCATACGTTGATCAATAATTTTGAAAGTTTTTCTATCTACTAATCAAGAATATTTTTGCGATATATTTTCATCCTGATCTCCATTTTGGGAGTGCCTTATATCATTTGAAAGTCTTTCTAATATCTACAACTTTTCAGTTACACATTTTTGTTGATTCTGTAATACCTCAGTTTTGATCCCCAATTTTCAATGTATGTTTGTATATACGATGAATGGCCAAGGGCCAAGTGATGTAATGTGAAAAAAATATACATTGAAAATAATAATAAAAATACATCACTGATTGTAGAAAAACAAGGACATAGAGTCATAGGGGGGTACTATTGCACTAGAAAGGGGAACAAAGGGTCCAAGATAAATTATATTATTTGATTCCTAGCCTTTGATTTAGTTAGGAATTGGTTATGATGCCTTCTTAGGGAAATCCATGTAGTGCATTGTGAGCATGCATATATTAACCATACCTTTTTGGTTGTTGGGGGAATTTTCTCATTCATTATTGTTCATTGTTTTGCATGGAACTGAAGGGAACTTAAGGGGAGAGAGAGCTAATGCTAGTTGGTTGTGAGGGAATACTAGTTATTCCAACAATAAGAAAATTGTGCTTGAATGCAAGTTAACTTTACAGTTAAGGGGGAACTATACATAGTTGATATTATCTTGAGTTTCCAACACTGATATTTCCTATCTAGTCTATACTAATGCCCTAGAAAGAAGAGGAATAATCTAAGGGACTACATTGCAAAGAAGGGGGTTCCTTTCTTTGGGTAGTGCATGATGAAGGGGAAAGATGGATGTAAAATGGAGATTTTAGTGATGGGGAACAATATTCAACAACATGATAGTTGAACTAGTGTGTGGTTTAGAGTTGGATTTAAGCACTCATCCTTGTGGATTCATAGACCCATCTTGGAGCTGACATGTTATAGAGAGAAATAGTGAAACATAGACTATAGTTGGGTGGAACATTTGAAATTTGAGACCAGTTGGTGTGATTGTATCACACATATAAGTGTTTTGTTTATTATATTTATGTTGTGTATATTTTGTGTGTAAATTTTTTTTATTGCATGAGAAATCACATTTGTGAATGTGAATGTTTTCTTGATAGTTTTGTGATCCTATTTGTCATTTTGCATGCATTATTTAATTATTTATAAATGGTATCGAGTAAATTTTAATTGATGAAATATTGATAAATTTGAAGTACCCCAACGACAGGTATGTCACAGATTCAAAACTGTTTATTTCATGTTTTTGGTGGAAAAGGGTAATACCAAATAATGTATTTTAAGGTTTGTTTTATTTACAGGGTACATGGAAACAAGGATCATCAGGTAAAGTTATGTGTAAATTCACATTAGATAGGTGAACCCTTTTCCCTTAACTAGTTTTGCAAATCCTAAGACAATAATTAAGAAAGGACCTAATAGATACTTATTTTGTAGGTATTAATGAAAACATCAAGGAACTTGGAGAAAAATATAGATGCAAAGTATGTTGGATTAATGAGAGGGGGGGTGAATCAGTAATGGAGAAATTGAATCCTTTTAACCACAATATGCAAGTGTTATTTATTTTTATGATCAATATAACATTATCATCCAATAAGTGAAAAGTAAATAAACCATGAACATTGAACAATCATACACATACACAATACACCAATATTTTTATGTGGAAACCTAATGCAGGAGAAAACCACAAATTTATTTTTCTTATATGTCTTTAAGAATTACATTCATTGGAAGAACCAACTTCCTTTGTTCTCCAACTACAACTGGAAGGAGGCTTTGACCCCCCTATATTTTCAGGTTACAACCTGAGGGAAGCTACAACTCCACAATTCTTTGGTTATAACCAGAAGGAGGTTACAACCCCCCATGTTCTCTGGATACAACCGAAAGGTGGCTACAACCACCTTTCCTTTCCCCGTCCTGCCACCTTGAAATATAAGTGTCAAATGAAGAAACCACTGCCACACTGTCACTATGAGATATACCACTGTAAACCTGTACCATTGACCTATAGCCAACTTGTACCACTTTTCTGCAATCAAACTGTACCTGTACTCAGTCTATACCAAAAAAAAACCAACATATACATGGCCTATCTGTTCTATAACATGGCCTATCTGTTCTATAACATGCGTATGTACGCACCACATCTATACTGCAACCCACGTATGTACATGACCTATCTGTACTGTAGCCTGCGTATTTTTTCTAAAAACTAGGGTTTTCTCTCTCCTCAAAAACTCTGACCCTATGCAACCTCTGTTACATCAACCTACAACCTGTCACTATGTCCAGAATGTAACTGTGACCTATGCATACATCCTCATACGTATCATTGAACCAAATGCATCTATATCTCTCTAGTCACGTGCCATACAAGTGTGCATAATCATGAACAAGTATAATAACCCTCACATGAACTAGACATCAAACCATTTATGATATACAACCTCTCAATACATAAACCACTTCAAAAATACAAGCTCTCAACCATGTACCATAAAAACCCTTAACCATATGCCAAGAAATACAAGATGTGCCTCAACACTAACAAGATGTATCAATGATAAATATTGATTATACCATCACATTATTTCTGTAGATCTTACTTATAAAGAAAGTACCATGCAACCACTAATATCTCTAGGGAAAATCCTCAAACCCCCATAACCATTTCTCATATAGACAAACAAACCCAAATACTCATAGAAATAAGACATACCTTTTGAACCAATAGATAAATATGATGTACCTCATCACTGTAGACCTTCCTAGGAGCTTGCTTTCAGACTCTAGAGACCTATCATATTCATCTTCTCAAATTTTTAGGGATTTACCCTCATGTACGTGCCCTATTATACTGCTAGAGAAAGTACACACGTTCCCTGCTCTACTGCAATCCGCGTACACCTCAAAAAATAAAGGTTTTTTTCAGGATTTTTTGTAATTCTGAAACTTTTGTCATCAACCCTTCGAGCTACCTCAGACTTGTGGAACTTCAGATGTATCAATGAGTACCTGCAATAAACCTTACAGAATAATAGATATTCAATGTGCTCAATAGGTGCTAATAGAAGATCCTTTCTCTCTTATTTATACTTCCATGTAGCTTCCTCAAGGGGTTACCTTCTAACCAACTTAACCCAATTTCCTTCTTTTAGGGCTAGCCCACTTCTAACCACTTGTCCAGTTCTAACCCACTTTGCTACAAATAGTAAATTATCCACTTCTAATTTCAACTAATTTATTTTGAATTGTTTTCTTATTTGCAACAACTAAACCCATGCTTAAATCCTAGTTTCACTCACTTCACTAGTCAACTTCTTCTAGGAGCTTCTAGAATAATTTTGAATTCTTTGACTTCTAGATAACTCATGAGGGTTCTCCAACTTCACAAGGCCATAATGTAACAACCCTAGTTGAACAAATGTGAAGGATTATTAAGTAAACATTAATTAGGGGATTAATCGTCTTAATATGATATTAATTAAACATGATAGGTATAATAAAACTAATTAAATAATTATTGATTAATTAATGGTTGCAATTGATTAATTAAACTACCTATTACATTTAAAAACATRAGTATTAAATTTAATAAATTAATAAGTTATATAGTTAAATTGAAAGGTTACGTATCCAACAAGGGATAGCATATTAACTACATGAGGATAAAATAATAAAGGAGGGATAAGGGGCATTAACAGGAAGGGATAAGGAGGTAATAAATGAGTTAGGTAGGGAGTAAAAGAGGCGGGAATTCGGTGAAGGAGGGATAAGGAAGGGAAGGAGTTTGACGGGAGGCCATTCTATGGAGGTTGGGGGGATGAATTTTGGGGGAGCTCTGGATTTGCGGAGAGAAGTGAAGTTATTGAGTAGGATTGATACAGTGCACCAGAGTTGCTAGGGTTTTGGGCATGGGGGCCAGGATATCCGTTGATATCATGGAGCTAGGGAGTTACCTAGTTGGCAGGGAGGAACTAGGTTTTGGGTAGTGTTTTGCAGAAGCGGGAAGGAGGCAAGCGGTGGACAAACGGAGGTTAATAGCATCAGGTTTAGGTATTTATTTCAAATTATGAATTGTTGATTAAAATCTTATAAAATTTTATTATTATTGATGAATTTGCATACGAATGAGCTAAATTATAGAAATTCTTGAATTTTACTACTAAGTATAAAATAATTGGTTGTTTGATTTATTCGGCTCCTACACATAAATATCTAACCGTGAGGAGTTATGTGACTTTCTACATATCAACAGAAATGGAATGACATGTACTATCCATTTAGAAAGTTTCTACCTACAAATATACTAACCTTCATACCATTATATATCAAACAAAATTATATTCCTTAACTATACTGTTGGTCTACCATAATTTTCTACCTGACTTACTTCAAGGGTTGACATCAATGACAACCAACCCAATTAATCAACAATACCCCCCTTTGTCACTGATGGAAACACTGAAGTCATATCTCTTATGCTCCCCCTGTGACCATCACTCCCCTTGAAAACATGTCCCTGTGCTCTCTCTCCAAGCATATAAATCTCTGTCCTGCATCTAGTGAATCTCTCCCCCTTTGACCAGGGATGATTTTAAGGATGGAAATTTATTTTAAAATGTAGAAACCTTGGCGAATCTTACTAATCCTTCATATTCCAACTATAAATTTTTGGCGATATTTTTGTAGACATATTCAAATTTCTAAGGATTTTATATAGTTTTAATAAAATTTTGGCGATTTTTAAGGTAAAATAATTTTATCCTATAGAATTTGGGTGAATCATTTTTAAAATAGCGAATCTCATTTTTGGAAAAACCATGGAAAATTAGCCCATGAGAAAAATTTAGCCCCTAAAATCATCCATGCCTTTGACATCAATGGAAAAGTTAAATTCATGTCTGGGGCTCATCCCACTAACTAAAATATCCTTGGGGATGCTCCCCTTGACTCAACTGTCCTTAGGGCTGCTCCCCCTGAATGAAATCTTCCTGAACCTTCTCCGCCAAATTGAATTGTCCTCTTGATGGTGCTTCCTCATGTTAATATAAAACATATAAGATAAGCATTCAAAAGAATTTATTTTGGAGTATAAATTACTCTGAGTCTCTGGCGAAGATACCCGAAAGCTTCCCTTGGAAGTGGTTTTGTGAAGATATCTACATCCTATTATTTTTTCCCACATATTCAACTTTGATGTTCTTTTCTACAACCTGTTCCCGTAGAAAGTGATACTTCATAGGAATGTGATTCATCTTGGGGTGCATCACTGGATTCTTTGAGACACTGATAGCCCTTGTATTATGACAATATATAGGAATGGCCTCATCATACTCAAACTATATATCTGTCAAAGTTTGTTTCATCCATAGAACCTCTTTACAACATGCTGCTGCTGTAATATACTCTGCGTCAGCTTTAGATAATGATACTGATGACTTATTCTTTCTTAGCCAAGATACCAAACACTCACCCAAGTAGAATGTTGCTCCACTGGTGCTTCGTCGGTTATTAATGCAACCTTCATAATATGCATCTGTGTAGGAAATAAGTGATAGATCCTTTCCTTTTGGATACCATAATCCAAAATCTTCTGTGCCCTTGAGATATCTAAAAATCCTCTTCAGTGCTAGAAAATGTGATTCCTTTGGTGTTGCTTGAAATCGTGCCACCTGTCAAATTGTCTACATTAAATGTGGTCTAGATGATGTCACATAAAGTAATCTTCTAATCATTGACATGTACTACCTTTGATCTGTAGATTTTGAATTGTAATCTTTGCTCAACTTGCAAGTGGTTTGCATAGGAGTTTTAATTGGTTTGTAATCTTCCATTCCAAACCTATTTAGCATTTCTATGATATACTTAGTTTGAGAAATAAAAATGCCTTGGTTTCTTTGATAGATCCAAAGACCCAAAAATAAGGATAGTTCTCCAAGTAATGACCTTTCAAATTCATTCTACCTATCCTTTTCAAATTTTCGGCTTAACCTGTCATCATCACTTCCAAAAATAATATCATCAACATAAACTTCAATTAATAAAATACTATCTTGAGTTACCTTGATGTAGAGGTTGTTGTCTATGTTTCCTTTTCTGAACCCTGCTTTCTTTAGATATCTATCCACTCTAGAGTACCATTCTCTGGGATCCTGTTTTATATTATACAAGGCTTATTCAACCTACAGAGGTAATCTTCGTGCTCTGACAATTGAAATCCTTCTGGTTGCTTAAAGTAGACTTATTCTTCAAGTTCCCCATTGAAAAAGGATGATTTCACGTCCATCTGATACAATTTAATATTATTGGAGAATGTATAAGCTAATATCAATCGTATTGATTCCATTCTTACAACTGGGGAAAACGTCTCGTCAAAGTCAATACCTTCAACCTGTGCGTATCCTTTACATACCAATCTAGCTTTGTTCCTGGTAACCTGTCCATCTTAATTCAATTTATTTATGAAGACCCATTTTGTGCCAATCACATTCTTGTACCTTGGTCTTGGAACCAATTCCCAAGTGTCATTATTCTCTATTTGATCCAACTCTTCATTCATGGCCTTTTTCATGAAGTCATCATGGTTGGATTCTTCAAAACTGTTTGGTTCAATCAAAGATACAAGTGCTAGGTGTAGTTGTTCTGGTGAACAATTTTTTCTTCTAGTATCAATCCCTACATATTTGTTTCCAATAATCTGATCTGAAGGATGATTCTTCTATACTCATTTGCTAGGTGTCTTTGGAGGTACTCGATGAACTTTCTCTTCTACTTAAATTTGATGTTCTTCATCTTCCCCTTCTGTAACTTCTTCATCCTTTTCTTCTTCTTCTTAAACCCGTTCCACTGATTCTTTTTCTTCTTCCTTTAATTTTCATCCACCTGTTTCATCAACGGTTATATTTATGCTTTCCACAATTTTGTTGAGCCTTAGATTGTAACACTTGTGTTCTTTCCTTGTACTTGAGTAACCAACAAGTACACCTTTGTCCACATGAGAGTCAAACTTTCCCATTCTTTCATCTTCTCTTTTGATGTAGCATTTTCTTTCGAGCACTCTAAAGTGATTTACATTTGTTGGTCTTCCTTTCCAGAGCTCATAGGGATTTTTGTCACAGTTGTTTTTGAGCATTACTTTGTTTGAATGTGAAATTTTGTATGCATTGCATGTGTCCAAAAAACATCTATCAATTTCAAATCCATTAACATTGTTTGAGCCATTTCCTGTACTATCCTGTTCTTTCTTTCAACAATTCCATTCTATTGAGGTGTCCTAGCGACGAAGAATTTCCTTTTTAGTCCATGTTTAATGCAAAAATCCATAAATTCTTTTCAAGTTAACTCTAATCCATTGTCTAATATCAAACAATTTATTTTTGAATCCATTTTATTTTCAACCATTTTCTTGTATACCTTGAAAATTTCAAATGATTCTGATTTCTTCCTGAGAAAACAAACTACATTCATTCTTGTATAATCATCAACCAATAACATAAAGTATTTCTCACCTTTTAAAAACTTTGTTCTATTTGGTCCAACTAGATCAATATGCACAATTTCCAATGGTCTTGTTGTGGAATAATCCTTTGATTTGAATATGGTCTTTGTTTTCTTTCCTTGTAGACAATGCTTGCATAATGTGTTGGTTGGATTTGTGATCTCGGGAATTTCTATGACTACTTCCTTTTTGTTGACTTTGACGAGGTTATCAAAGTTTATGTGACCCAATATTCTCCACCATAGCTAAACTTCATCTTCATTTCCTAGACACCACTTTTCATTTCCAATTTCACTTAATACATATATGTTGCTTGAAGTTCTTGCAACTGTTGCAATCAATTTTCCCGATCCTACTTTTATTTTCTCGCACTTCTGTGAATCGAACATAAGTTTATGAAGTTGGTCACACATTTGACTTACACTTATAGGATTATGTTTCATATCTTCTACTAGTAGAACATTTTCTTCCTTGGTATTCTTGTTTCCAATTCTGACTGTGCCCTTTCCAATGATTGTAGTCGAGTCATCATTTCCAAAGGAGATTGATCCATCTCTTTCCTTTATCAATGTAAGAACATGTCTTCATCACCTGTCATGTTCTTTGAACAACCACTGTCAACATACCATCCACGTTTCTTGTGTTTATCTTATAGAGCGAGTGTTGGATGCAGACCGAATCAGAAATAAAGGATATTTTTGGAGGAGAAGCATGTAAGAGGAAAATGACATCTGAAAGGAAAAGAAGCATGCAAACATGCATGGAAGACCTAACGATGCTAGGGTTAGGGTTTTTTTAATACATTGTAATGGATGGTGAGCCAAACATATAAATAAGTAGTACTTCGGGGAGAAGAGGGGGGACCGAGAGAAAACCTGAGGGATAGAGAGGAAGAGTATTGTGAGAACTATATGAATCATTAAGATGGTGAAATAGAGGAAGCATGAGTGAATCGATCCCAAGGGTTAGATCACAGGCTGAGGGTCCTGGTGCGATCTAGTCAACATTACAGGGATCAGGGATCATGTTGAGAGAAGTGAGATCCAAGAATGTAAACATGGGTGGCGTGATATATTTATAAACCATAATTAGAAGTTGAGAGCCAGATCTTTGTGGTGGTATCCCAAGAGGCGGTGAACCACGATAATACTATGTTATGCGAATGAATGTATGCATCTTAATGTCTGAGAAATTGATGAATGTTAGATGAATGATGTAACTAAGCAGATTTAGTAATCCACATGCATGCATAGAATGAATGTTATAATAGATGTTAAATGGAATGAATAAGGGTTAAGGTGCATAAACACAAATCTTTCTCAGTCTCAGGTTGAAAACACCTGAGTATTGCAACCACCCATAGAAGTATCTCGAGTGAGACTGCGCAGTGCACTCCGTTTTCTATGTTTCCTTCTCGGTTAACAGAGGGGTTGATAGTATTTAAGGTATTTTGTTGGGAAGCTTCTTAGTTTTGAACCAGGGTCAATCTGTAATGGTCAATACGAGTAGATAGACAAAAGGGAAAAACCAACAAATGGTTTCATTGACGTCTGATTGGCAGGCAATGGGATTGAGCATATGAGATCTGCGAAAGAAGTGTCAAAAGAATACGAGATCGAACGACTAGAAGGTGAAATAATACGAATCTAAAAGGGGATGTTGAGACCGTGGAATCCCATGAAGGCAAAAATAGAAAGATGGCTGAAGATAAAGGACCTAGAGTTTGCACAAAAAGATAAAAAAAACCCAAAGTTAACACCGCACAAATATCTGGACAAATACATATTCACTGACTTGCATGAAGTATTTTTATGTGATTTCCCACACATATTGCAGGAGTGGATCAAAATATTTAAATAAAACCATTCGATGAATCGGATCAGACAACTAGAGTGGAATCCTAAAGAGATCACGCAACTACAACGAGTTGATAATAAGTTCATGTGCGCACTAGATTTTTTGCTAGACAACAATGTTGCCAGATTTATCATAGAGTTTGCAGTAGACACAACAAAATCATACAACATAGTTGAACAAGAATTCTCAAAGTATCTCAAGGGAGGTACATTATATTTATATATAATTCCATTAAAATATTATTGTATAACAAAGGTGTAATGACAATTGATTTAGACAACTAAAATTCCCTACGTGCATGGGGGAAGAGGGGAAGCACTGACATGAGAAGGAGATGGAAGGATAAGGGAATAAAGAAAGAAGGAGGAGGCCTTGGACCCAATCATGATGGACGAAGACCAAATTAAGAGGATCATGGAAACACTTAGAAATACGTGCATTGGAGTACCCTACCAATATAAGTTGAACACTAAGAAAAGAGCCATAGCTACGAGGGAAGGCTTGGCAAGTGATGAAGAGGAGGTAGAGGATCTCTGGGCTGTGGAGAATATTGAGGAAATCCTGTGCGAAACATATGAGAGGAAGACAAGAGGTCCAAGGGAAGGAATAAAAGGCAACAATCCTATCCATGTTAATGTCAGTGTGGAGCCCATGAACCCATGTGTGACTAATACACCAACAAGAACACCACCATTTAGACAACCAAATTTTGGGAGAAGGAAAACATCAAGAAGTACATATACACAAGGAAAAACAACTGGGGGAGGTAGTTCAGGAAGCACCAGTCAATTATCTACACCACACGGAGGTAGTAGTTCAACATTCAGGATGGAAAGACACGATCCCACCATCAGGTTACTAGAATTTAAAGGATAAGCATCAGAGGACCTGGATAAGCACCTATTTATCTCTGAAAAGATTTGTGAAGAAAAATAGATAACGAATGAGGACACTAAACTTTCACAATTAGGTATCACACTAAGATATCACACACTAGATTGGTACATGAGTTTAGATGCAAAAAATCCTCCAGGGACAACCAGAAGAATTGGAGATATCAAGAAGCTGCTGATAAATGAGTTCCAAAAGCCTAGTTCAAAGGATCAATACATGAACAAAATGATAGAGATTAGACATAAACCAAGAGAATTTGTATGGGAGATTGACCAAATATTCAAAGAAATGAAAGGAAAGCTGAAATATGTCATGAAATATATGCAACATAGGCATTTATTCATCAATTCACTATTACCACACTTGAAATATCCACTATGAGAACAAAAGTTTTAGACGCAGGCAGAGGGTCTACATGTATCTCTGCAACTGCAAGAAAATCAATATCAAAAGACATATCCAACCATAGAGGAGATCAAGGAGGATCTAAAGAACTTAACGTTCCAACTAAACCAGAACAAGAACAAGGACAAACAAGAATCTGTTTGGTGTACCACATGTAGGACAAAAGGACACCATAAGAACGAATGTCTGACATTCACACAGTACATGGCAACAGGAATGCCAAACCCTTTTCCAAGATGAGGATTATGGTGTGAAATCTGTAAGAAACCAGGACATGATGCAGATCACTTCCCATTGATGCATAAGTACTAGACAGTACTGAAGAGCTCGTATTGCAACTTTTGCAAGTCAGTGGGCCATGATGACAAAGATTGCAGAACCATGGAGTTAATGAGGGAAATAACGTCAGATGCATACAAGGTGTAGTTAGAAATGATGACCGAGAAAGCCACACCTCAGTTTAATCAAGTGCCATCCCTGTACAACACTGAACAAAACAATATAATATTATGCAACAACAGTAAAATACTGCGCAACAACAATACAATACCACACAACCACACTATAATACCGCTCAGTATAATTAGGCGCCTCAGTATAACGCATCACGAGGGGATCAAACTAGCTATAGAGGTGGTGGAAGAGAAAGAGGAGACTTTGAAAGAGGCAGAGGACCAATGGTATGCCACAATTGTCAACAACCAGGACACTATGGAAGAGAATTCCCACTTCCACCAACGACCTCTATGTATTGTCGTGCATCAGATCATGACACAAAAGAATGCCTGATACTATTAGGGAAGATCCGGGAGAGGAAAAATCAGAATGTTCAATGGATTTTAGCAGAAGTGAGGGACGAAGGAAGAAACATCAACATAGTTACATGGGGAGGAGCTAAAATAGGAAATGACCTAGTAAGGCAAGATCCATCACAACACCAATGGGTAAAGAATAATGTCGAACCAAGGAAGCAGTTTGACGTGTAGAACAAGAAGGATATATTCAAGCAATCTAGACAATAATTCCTGAATCCCGACATTGCATTGACATGAACTATGCAACATAGTAAGGAAGTACCAGAGTACAAGATGCCTCCATCATTGGATCACACCAAAGAAACACAACCCCATGGGACAAGTAAGTATGATTAAAGGATTTTTGCAATCATTGGTAAAAACACTAAATGATACATCCTTTGTTAAGGTATTACAAAATATGCTAGAAAGATGTAGCATCGAGGCAGAAGGAAAGTTAGAACAAAAGACAGTGAATCAACTACATGCAAGGAGAAGAACAAGTAGGGAGTTTAGGATGAATGCCAACATTGGAGATTTCAACATGGGAGATATTATATTGGATTTAGGATATGAAGTCAATGTATTGCCTAAGAAGACATGGCAATGTATGGGAGAACCCACACTAGGATATTCACCGGTTCAGCTAAAAATAGAAAATCAACATAGAGTTCTACCAATTGGAAGACTAAAAGGAGTAACAATAGATCTGGACGGAGTGTGCACTAAAGCTGACTTCAAAGTAATAGAGATAATGGATGACACGACACCTTATCCCGCATTTCTTGGTTTGGACTGGGCATTTGATAACCAGACCATAATCAACTTGAATACAAGGAAGATGATCTTCGATTCAGGAGAATATAGAGTCATTGTGCCATTGGAACCCTCAGTGGGGGAAAGGTTCATAGAGGCTATGTGCTTGGACCTAGAGGAAATTAACCAGTTGTATGGAACAACTGTGCAAGATGAAGATTACGTAAAACCAACTGTGGATGGGGTACTCAATTGACAGAGCATCACCTCATGTGTGTCAGACTAATATACGGGCTTAGAAAATTGGCAACAAAAGTTACACGAGGTCTCCACAAGGAGATGCGAAAGAATAAACCACACAGTAAGATGGATAGGTACGGAGATAAGGGAACCTCCCAGCTTCCATGGGGTGAATGATCTAGAATCATTTTTGACATGGTATGAAGATGAAGTGTTGGAGAATAAGAGGCTCTTATCATTGGATATAACACTCAAGGCAATACCTTCAAAATGGTGGGGTGTGCACAAATAAATAGTGAAAGACTGGTATCAGTGTAAGCGGTTACTGCACATCAGGTTTGGCATAGAACAAAGAAGAAACCAATTACAAAAATATGATGGACAAGGGGCACCGACAGAACACTTAGAGAATTGTACAACACTATGGAAAATGACACCATCGGAGGAATGGCCTCACCATTTCGTTTACACATTAGAGGGCATCCTAGTAAACTAGTATATAGACCAAGAACTACGTAGACGAACTACGAGTTGGACTGTACTACAACAAAAATTTAAAATCACTTTCTCATTTGAGCATGAGAACAACAACATAAACACAACACTTAAAAAAATAATAGGGGTGATATTTATTAAGGAACTAGAAATTGAACTTATGACAGAACAACAACAACAAAATAGACAGACTGTGAAAGAACTACTATCATGCTACCATGTGCAGGAAGAAGCACCAGATGAAGATGACCTGCACGATATTCAGATTGAGGAAGATGAAGGAGAGAGATAATTGGAAGGTCCACCTATGGAAATATAAGTAATTGCTATGTCGATCAAAGTGAAGAAAGTCAACATTAGGACAGTTGAGAACCCCAAAATGGCCAACATTGGAGACTATTGGGACAAAGAGACAATGGAAAGCATAATAGAGTTACTGTGTGAGTACAATGACCTGTTCCCAACAATGTTCACAAAAATGAAAGGAATAGCAAGAGAGCTTGGAAAAATGAAGATACCACTCAGAGCTGAGGAAAGACTAATCAGACAATGACCATAGAGACTAAACCCGATATATAAGAAAAAAGTCAAAGTTGAGATCAACAGGATGTTGGAGGCTGGAATTATAGAACGTGTAGAAGAATCAGAATGGGTAAGACCTATGGTAGTTCATTATAAAAAACATGGAGGGATAAGGATATGTGTCGACCTAAGGAAGCTGAATGATGCATGCCTACATGACCCGTTCCCTACCCCTTTCACAGATGAGATGTTGGAGAATGTGGGAGGAAATGAAGCTTATTCATTCACCGACGGATTTTCAAGATACCATCAGATCAAGATTGCACTAGAAGACAGATACAAGACCATTTTTTCCACGGAATGGGGATCCTATCATTATACAGTCATGCCGTTTGGACTGAAGAATGCACCAACAATATTTTCCAGAGTAGTCATGACTGCATTCAAAGAGTTTATCCACCAGTTTTTAGAATTATATTTGGACGATTGGACAATATATAGTCTATTGAAAGGCCATGTAGAGGTATTGTGGATGATGTTGGAAAGATGCCGGAAGTGTTAGATATCGTTAAACATCAAGAAGTGCATCTTCATAACACATTTTGGGATACTATTGGGCCATATAGTATGCAAGCAAGGCTTGCTAGTATATCCTTCCAAGATTGCAGTAATTGTTAACTTTCCACCACCAAAAATAGTCCGCCAATTGAGAGCGACATTGGGACACACATGATACTACATGAAATTTATAAAGGGGTATGCGAAGATCAATGCACCAATGGGAAAATTTCTAAGAAAAGGCACAAAGTTTTAGTGGAATGAAGACTGTCTATTATCGGACTAATCAGTAGGTGCAGACACTAACAGATATCCCTAGATCCATGATGCAGGAGCATCCCTCACGATAAGCAAAAGCAACGTGGAAGCAGAAGACAGCTGGAAGACGTCCAGCGCAAGTTTTTGAATTTTAAATTTTCTCTTGAAGTTGATGCGCTGGATATAAATGAGATCATTTAATTTAGGCGCCTTGGAAAGAATGTAATCAGACCTTGAACCATACGCTCTCGTCTGAGATAGACAAAGGAATTTATATTAGTAGTTGCAGGTAGATAGAATTGAATTCTTAGATTAGACAGTTTTAGAGCGCAAGAGGGAAACCGATTATAGACACCCTCATTTGTATTATTGTAACATTAAGCGACAGGAGCAAGAAGAGTCTAGAGAA
The DNA here is from genome assembly GCA_000966675.3 of Picea glauca. Classification (NCBI taxonomy): domain Eukaryota; kingdom Viridiplantae; phylum Streptophyta; class Pinopsida; order Pinales; family Pinaceae; genus Picea; species Picea glauca. Next base: position 134,106 of record JZKD02S0613076.1, read on the forward strand.
TAGGAGAATAGCAGATAGTTGTAAAGAACGCCCATGTATAGATCTTGAATGAATAGAAGAGGATTGATTCAGATTCATGGCTGTTGTGTTATTCTCTATGTATGTGTGTTGAATGCTCTGGTTATGAATATTTCTTCCTGTTATGCATTTGTGAATATGCTGTGTGTATGAATTCATGTGCCAAGATAGAAGTCTGAGAGGAAGTGAGGTGAGTTACAATTGTTTCTCTTTGAGCAAGGATTTTTGCTAGGAGTGCAGTTGAGTCATCCGCAAGGAGTGCGTTGACAGAAGGCTCGGGAGTTAAAATCTTGTTCTTGAAGCTCTCAGAAGTGAAAGAAGGTGTTAAGGCCGTGCAAGGAGTGCACAGGCTAAGGGAAGTCTCAGTTGCGATACTGAGCATAAGTATTGAAGGACTACTGTTGCAGGTGTGCGCAGAGTCAAAAGATCTCAACACTTAGAAGTGTTCGAGAACTGCCGCAAGGAGTGCGTGCAAAGAGCCTCATTGAGGTTAAGTAATTTGGTAAATCTCAGGAGGGATAGACCTCTGAGTCACTGAATATTCAGCGTAGACAAGCATGAAGCGAAGTCGAGGAGAGAAGCGTCGTAGGTTGGCGAAGTGTGGAAAAAATCTTGTGGAAAGATACTCTTTTCATCTCGTGGATTTTATAAGAAGAAGCGGACGGTCGAAATCCTCTGAAGGGATTTTGCGAGATCCCGAGGACCGTTAGATCTTGTAGAGCTACAAGGAGGTTAAGGTGAAGAAGATTTC
>JZKD02S0613076.1:148498-175326 GCA_000966675.3 Picea glauca
AGTTCAAACCTCCTTCCAATGAGGTAATGCCTCCATTTCTTTAGAGAGTGTACTATGGCTGCCAACTCCAAATCAGGGGCTGCATAGTTCCTTTTGTGCTCTTTCAACTTTATGGATTCATAACAACTTATGAATCCATTCTGACTAAGGACTCCTCCTAGTCCTTCTTTGCATGCATTTGTGCACACCACAAAGTCTTCATTCATATCTACAATCCTTAGGATTAGAGCACTGGTTAGAAGTTGCTTCAATCACTGAAAGATTTTCTCACAATCTTCTGTCCACTGAAATTTCTTCTCTTTCCTTTGCAAGGAAGTGATAGGGTGAGCTATCTTCAATAAACCTGTGATAAACCTTCTATAATAACCAGCTAGACCCATAAAGGATCTGAATTCTAACACGTTCTTTGGCACCGACAATTCTATGATGGCCTCAATTTTCTCAGGATCTACAACTATCCCATCCTTTGAAATAATATGCCCCAAGTAATGGATATGCTCCTGATAAAATGAGAACTTGCTCAACTTGGCGTACAGTTGGTGCTCTTGTAGCACCGAAAACACCATCTTAAGATATTTCTCATGCTCTTCCTCCAACTTTGAATACAGTAGAATGTCATCCAGGAAGACTATGGCAAACTTGTCTAGATAGTCCCTCAATACAGCATTCGTTAAGCACATAAAAACAATGGGTGCATTCGACATTCCAAATGACACCACTGTGAACTTGTAATGATGATAACTTGTTCTAAAGGTGGTATTTCTAATGTATTCATCCTTTATCCTTACCTGGTGATATCCTGATCAAAGATCTATCTTCAAAAATATCTTTGCATCCTTGAACTGATCGAAGAGGTCATCAATCCTCGACAGAGGATATTTTCTCTTTATAGTTACTTTGTTCATCTGTCTAAAATCGATACATAATCTCAACGTACCATCCTTCTTCTTCATGAACAATATCGGGGCAAACCAAGGTGACACACTTGGGCATATGTATCCCTTCTTCAGAAGCTCTTCAAGCTACAATTGCAACTCTTTCATCTCTGGCATACTCATTCTGTAAGGAGATTTCGACAGTGGAGCTGGTCCAGACATCAAGTTTATAGAGAAGTCAATATATCTCTTCAAGGGTAGTCTGGGTATACCTTCAAATACATATTCAAACTCTTTTAGTACCACATGATCTCCAATACTTGACACCTTATCCTTAGGTGTTTCCTCCACATGGGCTGCAAATAATTGACAACCTTTCTTGTAGCACTTCTTCAGCTACATTGCTGAGATTTCTATGATAGCAACAACTAAGGGAATTCCTTGGACTGTTTTCCGATTTCCTTCCTCATCCAGGAAAGTGAATGCCTTGTTACAATAGTCCAAGATGGCATGGTGTTGGTCCAACCTGTCCATCCCAATTAGACAGTCATAAGAACCTAAAGGAAGAACATTCAATTCAGCATTTGTGCTTATTCCATTCATGTCCACAAGAAAGGTCTTAACCAACTCAGTGACTTTCCTCTTGGTTCTTGTAGCCAACTGCACTAACCAGGATTTTTCATGTTTTCTTCTCGATAAACGCAAACTTTCCACCACTAAGGATCTATGTAACTATGTCTAGCCCCTGAATCAATTAAAATAGTAAATGGTTGGTTTTTAATCATAACTTCCACTTCAATCATGTGTGACTAATATTTAGCTTGCTTGTTGTCCAGGGCTGCGTATATCCTTGGCAATCTACTGCCCATGTTCTCCACTATTTCAGCTTGCTGAACATTATGGACAAATATCACTTTTCCATTTTTATGGGGACAATCTCTGTACTTGTGGTTCTGTTTACAACCCCAACACTGAAGGGGTGTCTGCCTTTGCCTTTGTACACCGACCTCTTCTTACATCACCTAGCTATTTATTTATACATTACAAAATCAAGCCTAAACATGGGTAAACCCATGGGTCAACATTCCCATACCCGTTACATAGCCCAAAACCCAAAAATCCCTAAAAAGGGGCTGAGATACTGTGATCTCCACTTCGTCTCATGCTCTGCCTTTGACAGCCTGTCGATGTCCCAAAACTAGGTCAAACATGACCAAGGATCCTCAAAACTTGGTTAAGGGACAACAGGGCCCCAACACTCACCTGTGACTTGTCTCGAGTCACTCTGATTTGGGTAGTTCTGCTTCAAAATCCTTGAGCTTGGCTCAATATGATTCGACTTGTTGTTGTGCCATGACTTCCCATTCAACGAACTCTTGGATGATTGCTTCATTGATAGGTCCCTCTAGGTGCTGTTCAGCTGCATTGACAACTTTCTCCAGTTATTCTCCTCAGCCTTCGATCTTTGCAAATAGTTGGAAAGCCTCATCCTGTGTAGGTTGGAGCCTCTGAGTCACTTCCATGACTCTACTTTGAATGGTGTGGACCTGCTATTGAGCAGTGCACTGCTCTTGGGATCATTTCATCCTTTCAACAGCTGACAGGGGCTTCAACTACGCCTGTATTGTTTTTGCTTGCTGCTTTGCTTCTTAGAACTGTGACTCCAGTGCCTTTAATTACAGATTCTCAGTGAGTCACTCATAAGTCTAAGAACTACGATCACTTAGTTTCTTACATTCCATGGAGAGGACCTTGATTCTTTCATTTACACTTTGGGTAGTTGCTTCTCTTTGATCCCTTACATCCTGTGGAGTGTCACGCATTGTGCAGAGCTCTAAGTCTGCTATTCTTTGTTGTAGCTGCTGGATAACTTTCATGAGTTGCTCTACTTGATGCTCAAATCAGTCTTCTGCCTTTGGCTCTAAGCCTGTCACAGAGCATAGTTCTTTGTTGACTGCTCCTTTCACTTCGAGTTGCTCTGTGAGCAACTGTTCTTTTTCTTACTGAATCTATGCTTTCTCCTCTTCAAAATTTGTCCGGAGAGAAACCTTCTCCTGCTTTTGCAAGTCGAAGTTGTTCTATGAGTACTTATTGCACTTGCTTCAAGGCCTAGGTGGATTTTTTTAGTTTCTTCTTGTGTGCGATGAAGGTGAGCTTCGGTCGCATCAGCTAGTTGACATAGTTGTGCTGGCTCATCTCCCAACTCTGGTTCTCCTGCTGGAAGGGTCACAGTGGACACTGCACGACTGGACTGAAGGGCCTGCTGTACCCCTCAGAGTTCGACCTCGATTTTGTCATACATCTCCTCCTGCTTGGCTTCTTGTTTCTGCAAGATTTCCTGTGAGGTGTCATTTATAATTGCGATGATGAAGTCAAAGTTATCGACAGTGAGCACAATCTTCATCTTAGTCACGATGGCTCTAGATTTCTTTCGGGAAGATGATTTTGGGGGAGAAACCTTCCTCTTCTTTAAGGGATCAGCCTCATCTCTAGGCGGTGTTACTTCACCTTACTTCTGCTCATATTCTTTTCCATTGATCTCTTCTACCTCGTCATCACCCCCTCGGCCAGGTGATACTGAAGCATTCTTTTCTGAGGCGCTGCTTAAGTCTTGGACTTCTTAGGAATTCTTCCTTCTGCTGGTTCCGGGTGTTTGGTGTAGGGTGTTTGGCATCATGCAAGGTTCAAATTCGATAGCCCTCTTCAATTGGAGATAGTATGTGTGAAAGATTGCTTTCGATTGCCACTATTTTCCCATATCGCTCAAGTACCAGAGTGTGGTGAAATTTGCAGAAAGTGGCTTGAACGACTCAATGTCTAGGAAGGTCGCACCTTCCGAAATCTGCCAAGAAACAAACACAATGAGGATCAGGAGCCAACTAAAGTGGAACTCGTATCCTTGATCCTGTGCTTTGTAGAAGTCTAATTCTAGCTGATTAACTAGGTACTTCACCCGGTTCATCTGTACGCCTTCCACGCATTTCCCTGTGAGATCAATGACAAAGCCTGTGACCTCCATGGTTCTGTTCTTCCATATTAACTTTCCTGTGATTAATTGGAATGCTAGGATGGAAGCTACCTTGTATCCTCGCATCCCCTTCTCAACATCACCATATGTATCCTTGATCTTCTGTGCTAATGCATGATCTGTGACTTTCCCTGGATATAATTCATGCTGGTCGGGTCCTTGCATACTCAATCTGGTGATCCTATGGATCAATGTCATATCGACTTTGATACATCGGTCTATCCATAAGTAGCTGCCATGGTAACATGAAAGTAGGAGCTTGACACAGGCGTTAACTTCCTGGTGCCTTCCATTCCTAGTGCCTTCCAAAGTGTGGGATTTTCATTACATTCAACAGGGTGGACTGCATGAGGTTCATCGTCCACAGCTGGGGGATTAGTTTTGAGTTCTTCCCCTTCATCCTGGTCAAGTATTTATATGAGGTGAGCGTACTATGGTTCTTGCGGTCTCCTAAGTTGAAGTCGCTGAACTTCAACGTTGCGATATTGTCCTGCTGTGCTCGAACTACGTGTATCCCCTTCAAGAGGTATGCAGTAACCATGGTGTACTCAAAATATCTTAGCACACTATCACGACTCACTGCGCCAACTAGAGGTGGGATGTAATTGGGCAATATGGTTGGGATTAGCTTCGCATTTTCTAGGTCATCTCTGTGCTTGGTTCTCTTTTCCGTTGTTGGTCAGGAAGGTCCGGATCTGCGAGCAGTCGACGAAGAGGATTGCAATCCTCTCGTCCACGATGCTTGTATACCCATGGACATTACTCTTTCATTCATGAGGTCGATGAGTACCTCCTTCACAGACTCTTCGACTAAGCTAAGTTCTTCGGACATACACACTCGTGGTTGAATATCTCAAGGTTGAATAATAACGACTCAATGCAATGAGATGGATGGTGATAGCGGGATTATCACTGTGCGAAATCAATTAATCTGTGAGCTCAAATAATCACGGTTGAAAAAAGTGTTCATGGGGCAAGGTTCAATGGAATAAGTAGACAACTAGGCAACAAATCTCTCCAACGAGTGAGAAGCCTTCATTAATTCAGTTCGATCTAATACGACGCAGTCCCAATGGTCTGATGGCGGGTTTTCTGACCATAAATGTATTTCTACCCATTCGGGGTGTCTGTCTAATGGTTATATTGTTCCCAATGGCTATATTTCTTTGCCATGGAAAAGTGCCATGTGACGTTGTTATGATATCTCGACAAAGTTCCAGTTTTGTAAATTTTCCTTTCGCGAAGTTCCCTCTGAAACCTTCTGTAACTTTTCGATCTTTGATATCTTCTTTCTTAGTTTTCTATCCTTCTTTCCAGTGAGATTCATCTCGGTATTCCTCTTCTGATTCTTATCCCCCTTTGGTATAGTAACTTCACGCTGTTGAGATTCTTTCCTAGGATTCAAGGGAAATACTTCTTCTCTATCTGGAGTAGGTGCTTCAGTATTCTGTGAGTCTTCTTGTGTTCTTCCAATGTCGACATCCAAGTCTTTGGTTTTAAATAGCTTCGATCTATTCTCCTGTTCTGAAATCAAGTGTGTGATCCTCCTAGTCATGAAATCTTTCAACTCTTGCTTCTCTGCTCTAAAAATTCTTCTTCTTTCCTTCTGGCCTGATCCCTTTCAATCCAAGTGTTATCTTAACATGAACTAATATTTCCTACTACCTACGTGGTTAACCCAGGGTTCAAATATTTAAAGGGTACCAAAAAATCCAAAAACTATCGGCCCCTATGGTAAACTAGAAGGAAACACAACACATAGAATGCACTGCACAGTCTCACCCAAGACAACTTTAATGGGGGGCTGTAAGACTCAGGTGTTTACAGCCTAGGATTGAGTATGAGATAAGGGATTTGTATTCTGAGCCACTTATTCTAACTTGCGTTATAAACTAATGTTATTCTCTTTTTTATGTTTATCTCTGTGGTATCTTTTCATTATATCCCAACAACAATTAATCAAGCAATATAATAACTCATTCATTCATTACACACAATGCTTTAACTAATAAAAGTATGACAAATATATGCATGCATTCATCACATTACACAAGCATTACCCTGGTTCACCCCCTCTTGGGCTATGTCAACAAAGATCTGGCTCTTGGATCTCTTATTATGGTAGTTCTGTAATCTCACGCCGTGCACTTACAATTCTCCTCGTATGGGTAAGATCTCTATGAGGCGAACTAGACCACACCAGGATCCTCGGCCTGCGATGTAATCCTCAAGATCTACCTTCTCTCCTCTTCTCTAGCTCAATCTCCTTATGAAAGTATTTCTTCTAATAAAAAACATTACATAAAACCATTCGAACCTTCATAGGTAGCAAACCGAACCTAGACGAACTCTTTTATGATACCTCCGTATCTATATTTATATCTATCGGTCTCTTCAATGATTTACACAAAACTTACAAAAACCCTAACCCTACTGTTGTTAGGTCTTCCTTCTCTGCATGCGTGCTTTGATTCCTTCTAGCTGTCGCCTCCTCCTTGCAGGTACGCGTGCCATGCTTCTTACCATTTGTCACTTTCCTCTTGCAAGCTTTCTTTCCCATGATTTCCCTTCCAACTGTCATTCTTATTTGTGCACACTTTCTTTCCCACTTTGGCGTACTGCCAACAGGCCCCCAACACTGACATGTGACTCATCCCAAGTCACCTAATCCTTCTGATTTTCCTCGATCTCCTCGGTGATCATCTGGAACTTTTCCCTTAGCTCAGTTGCTTTTGTCAGTGCCTGCGCGATCCTCTCCTTAATGGTATCCACTACTTGAACTACCACTTCATCGCTGAGTAGTCCTGTACATTATTCTTGTGTCTGTGCCATATGTGTTCTAGCTGCTTCTTCCTCTGCGAGTACTTCTGGCACCCGTTCCTCTAATGGTTCTATTTGAGCTCCATGCTCCTGTTTCTGTGTTTGCACAGTGATAAGTTCTATCTGCATCTTCTTCAGCTCTTGTGTCCCCTTGACGTGTTCTAGGATTGGTAGGGTCTTTTGCCTCTGTTTGAGTTATGGTATCATTGCATTGATTCTTGTCTCTTCCTTATCCCAACGTTGAACCTTTGGATCCTCCTCCAGTCTTGTCTAAAGTTGCACTTCTTTCTCAAGCAATTCAACTGTTGTGCTAACCTATTTCTCCATCTCCTATTGTTGCATTGTTGTTGCCTGCCTCCTTTTCTCCTTTACTACTAGTGGAGTTTTTGGTGTCAACTATTCTCGGAGATATTTGATCTCCTTCTAGTATCGAGAAATTGCCTGCGTAATCTGGTCGATATTTTCTGAGGTTGGGAGTTAGTTTCCTTACGTAGTGCTTGGAAGTTTCCCAAAAATTTCTCCCACTCTACATTCCAATTCATTTCTGTGTTTTGTCTCCTTCTGAATTTCAGATTTGGCCTGCTCATACTCTTTTTCCAGCTCTTCCCGCTTCTTTGTTGCTTTTTGTAGCTCGACTAAGTTTTTATGTGCCCGAGACTGCATCTCGTGGTCGACGCTAACCTGTAATTTGTACAGTTCCCTTGATGGCATCTGTGCCAATAAAAATTGTATATGGTCCAAATCCTTCAGTGGTGTCTGTCCCACTATTTCATCCATTCGTAGCATGCTCGGTTTTATGTAGACCACTGCGTGTGCGTATGGCATTGGGAGGGTTGGGTCTCGTTCTTCTACCTCCATTATTTCATTGGTCTATGTTGTCGATGACTCTCTGCCTCTACTGCTACTTGCTCTTTGGGCATTCCTGAGTGTCTTGAGGAGATGCCCCATTTCTGCCAGCTCTTTATGCAATTTATCCCTGTGATGTGCTACGTGATCGAAGTCTTCTTCTAGACAATCCTGGATCATTCTTGCAATCATTTCTCCATCATCCTTCGTGATTGTGTAGTCCAGTGATGCTCGTTAATAATTTGATTTCTTGCGCATGCCTATTGTCTGTACAACTAGTCTCTTAGTTCCCCCTAGTTCCTCTGTGTTGGAATTTGGGGCAGTCTCCTGCGCTCCTACGCTCTCCTCTTCTCTAGCTCAATCTCTTTACAAAAGTAGTTCTTCTAATAAAAAACATTACATAAAACCAATCGAACCTTCATAGGTAGCGAACCGAACCTAATCGGACTCTTTTATGATACCTATGTATCTATATTTATATCTATTGGTCTCTTCATCCATTTACAAAAAACCTTACAAAAACCCTAACCCTACTGTCGTTAGGTCTTCCTTCTCTGCATGCGTTCTTTGCTTCCTTCCACCTGTCACCTCCTCCTTGCATGCGCGTGTGCTGTGCTTCTTACCAGTTGTCACTTTCCTCTTGCACGCTTTCTTTCCCATGATTTCTCTTCCAGCTGTCATTCTCCTTTGTGCACGCTTTCTTTCACACTTCGGCCTGCTGCCAACACCAAGGTTTTCCTAGTAATATAGAAAATTGGGTGCTATTCTCAATAAATTTAACAACTTCAAATTCTTCCTCTGTCGAAGTTCCATGGGCCCTCATAGATATCTGGTTAAGATTCCCACACAAGGTTATCATCTTTCCTCTAAATAATCCTATTCCCCACAATGAAGGAATCATATCAAGCTTTACTAAAGTTTCCCAAGTACTTTCTGTCATAATATTCTCTTATATTTCTTCATCTAGAACACAATCAATGTTGAAGTCTCTTATTCTTTCTTCTATGCACTCTTTTCCTTTGAAGATCTCTGATAAGTTGATATTTCAGTGGTCATTTAGGGTTTCTTTCATCTGCAACAATACAATCTCTGATTCTTTCAGGGTTTCTGCCATGGTCTTGGTTGCTTGACCTTTCTCGTGGTCTTCTTGTCTCATATTCATTTTTTCAAGCTTAGCTATCATTCTAGGGCAATATAAAACTTCATGGTCCATATCTTTACAACAAAGACAACTAGATATTCTACCGGGACATTCCTTAGCCAGAAGTCCCGGTCTTCTGTAACTGTAACAAAGGGTTAATCCTTGTTTTCTTTTAAATGATCCCTAACCTTTCCTATACTGTGCACTAGGATCATAGTAGCTAACCTGAAAAAATGTCTTCCTAGGATCCTGCATCCATTGGTTAGTCCAAAAATTCTTTCTATGCATAGGTATAACATATCTTTCACTATTCTTATCAGATCTACTTATATCAAATATTCCTTCTACTATCTGTGCCCTACTTTTCAAGCTAGGACAAACTTTATCAAACATACCTAGATCCATACTTTTGAAACAAAAATTTCCACTTATCTTGCCTTTAACAAAGCACAATTCCTTCACATCTTACCTCTTTTCTTCAGATCAAACTTCTTTTCTTAGCACAAAGCTTCACAGATTAAGTAGAATACTGTGCACTAGTGCGACAAATCTATGCACAGATATTTCACAGTTTTAGGTCAGATCTTCACACAAAGCTCCTCTTTCCTTAGTTCCCAGTAATCACAGTTTCAGGTCAGATATTCGCACAAAGCTCCTCTTTCCTTAGTTCCCAACAATCACAGTTTCAGGTCCCGACAACAGAACCATTTGTTGGCACAGGGGTAGACCCAAGGTTCAACAATACAACATCACACCAACAAAACCCTAACTACCAGCCCTTTCGACAACACTTGCGAAGCAGATGAAGTTTAACCCGAGGTAGAGGCAGGGGTGGTTGTAGGAATCTAGTGTCTCCAACCTTAGTTGGGACATAGATCTGTGACTGTAACACCTTAACATAACACTTAGCATTTATAGTTCATCAATACCCATTTTAGTTTACAACGTAGTTAAACCCTAATAGTAAATCTGTACAACATTCCCATAGATTCAATAGAGTCAAGCACTAAGCATACCAACATAGATAAGATCTAGCATTCACTCACATTATTCAACACTAAGCTACCGTATTGGATTCATTCATTATCTAACATCTCACTAAGCATTTAATCATATAAACAAGAGAGCAACCATAAAGAAAAAAGCATTCACAACACAAGATATACGTGGTTGACCCCCACCAACCAACTCTTCGTCTTGTTTATTAGCTTCCTTCAATCTTCTTACATGCATAGAGCCTCAAGATCAACTTCGCAGAGGACATGAGATCTACGCACTCTTTGCTGGATCCTTCTTCTCCAAGATATGTTACAACACAAAGCCTACATACAGTCTCTTATGGTCACTTGCACTTAGCTCTGCAAGCCTCACATAGTATGCACAAAGAACTTACAACTATTACTTGCACTTAGCACAACTTACAACCCTTCGATCACATAGATCAAACTTTAGCACTTAGCACACCGACCTCTTCTTACATCGCCTAGATACTTATTTATACATTACAAAATTGGGCCTAAACATGGGTAAACCCATGGGAAGACATTCCCATACCCATTACATAGCCCAAAACCAAAAAATCCCTAAAAAGGGGCTGAGATCCCGCGATATCCTCTTCGTCTTGCGCTCTGCCTTCAATAGCCTGTCGATGTCCCAAAACTAGGTCAAACATGACCAAGGATCCTCAAAATTTGGTCAAGGGCCAACAAGAACTCTTTCGTATTTTTGTCATAATATCTCTTAGTCAAATACTTCTTCTCGAAATACCTCCTGAATTTCTTCCAAGTGATACCTTTCTCTCTAATGTGATGCACCTACACAAGCTGATCCCACCACATGGATGCTTTTCCTTTCAGTTGATACATCACAATTCTTCCTTCCGCATGAGAGGAATAATTCTATAGTTGGAAATATTTACTCATGCCAAGCAACCATGTATCAGCATCTTCCTCCTTCTTATGTTCTGCATCAAATGTAGGAGGATTAATCTTGTTCATTTTTCCCTTTAGTTCATCCACTTCAGATCTCCTGTGCTTTTTGGAAGGAGATGGGCTTGAACTACTATGTGCCCTCCTCTTGGAGCGACCTTGGGAGTGATGATGGTGTTTACCAACACTCCTTTATCTTCTTCCCTTAGAAGTCGGGTGACTCCCTATTTTGCTCGAGTCTCTCTCCTAGTCCAACTTCTTTTCTATTCTTTCCAGATTCTTCATAAACTTTAAGTTGAATTCACCTTGTTTACCTTGAGATTTCCTGAGCTTTTTGATATCTATTCGGTGAGTTTGGGCATATTTCAACAATTTTTCAATGATCTTCATCATATGCCCTATCTTATCTATCTCTTCTCCGTGCCCATTGGAGTTTGACCCTTCAACTCCCAAACAAACATCCATCCCTTTAGCTTCATTCTATGAATTGGAAGAATTTTGTGTCTCCTCCATTTGTTTTCACTCAGTGGCAACTCTAAATGATTCTGGAACTCGTTAAAACTTCTGCAAACATAATGTGTAGAAAACTAGAATTTCTCAGGCCATTAATCCTTAACAAATCCCACAACATTCATAAACAAATCTGACTCAAGAAAATTTTCAGTTTTCATTCTCTGTGATTCTCGTTCAATCAAGAATCCTCGTAGATTTCTACTTTCAGAACTCTGCTCTGCTAAGTTTTCAGGCACTAGCCCCTTTTTATCAGTCCCCAAACCATGCGACGATGGGTCATGACCAAGCGCTAGATCTCAAGGTTCTCTAATCAAGACTTTGGTTTTCAGAAAAATCCAATCATGGCACATCTACTTGAAGTTCCAAAATACCAAACTCGCAAGGTAGGTAGATCAACTGTCCACCATACCTAACTTCCGACGACAGACATACAAAAGGGAAATTTTGTATTCGAAGCCTTCAGAACTTCAGAGTTTCGGGTTCCGGAGGTTCGTGACTTCTGTCCTGGAAGCTCCCACACTCATTTCCCTCCCAACTCCAAACTTCCAAACTTTCAACCTTTATAGCTTTCGGGCCCACAACACAGCTGTCACTAACCATGGTGGTGACACACAATGTACTTAAGAAGGTCCACATTACCTTAGATGATGCCATACAACCCCCACTATGCCTACTTTTCCTTTGGGGCCCACTGGCATGTGGCACATATCCCATGGGTCCACATCCATCCAAGTGATGTCAACCCAACCCACTACTTCATCTCTTCAGTTTTTTGCGATTTCAGGCTTCGGGAGTTTGTTCCTTAGCACATCCCACTTCCCTCGATAGATGAACTCCCGAAAGGCTTCTTGTATATCCTCCCAACACCTTCTCCATATCTAACGGTCATAAATGTTTTTTTCCTTTATTTTCAAATAGATCCTACGGCTCCAACATCGAAAGTGTTGAGTGCCCTCTCTCTCTATGGTCAAATACCACACCGACTACGGTTTTATTCTACCACTACTTCTCCTGAGCTTCGTAACACGACCAAGTAACCCCTTGTTACTCAAAAAAAATCTAAGGTTCGAAATTAGTCCTCCAGATACAATTTCTGCTCGAAACCTTGGGTCCAAAGAACACTGATCCGACCCATCTAGGCTCAATGTTGAGACCTTGGGCTCTGATACCAAATTGTAACTTCCCTGGCCATCAACCCACTTGTTGGGCAACACTACTACGCAGAAACATTCTCATACTTATATAGTATGCATTTAAATGAAGTTAAATGGCTTAACATAGTAAACATATAATTACTACTAACATACATAATTAATGGGATCAACAGTAAATATCATTGCAATGGAATACATTATAATATTGCAAGCATCACGAAAATGCATTTTAATTGAAATTAAACACATGCATATAATTATCTTTGAAACTGTTGTAACTCCACCAACTACGTGTAGACCTTCCATGAACCTCCTAGCCTTAGACCATGCTGCTCATCACGCTCAACAGTGGGTCACCCCCGAGTTGGGACCAAGCTCCACCCAGGGCAAGGGAATCCTAGACTATGATGAGGTTACAAGAAAACTGCATAGAGAAACCAAAAGGATTCTCTCCAGGAGCCTTCTCACACCCACTAATCACAGACTCTCATTCCCCACACGCCTGTTCCACCTAAGAGTATACACATTCATAAGAACAATCCATCGATGCTTCACCTCACTCTCTGGGTCTCGAAAACAGTCCGGATCAGGAATTCGAAGAGCTCTGTAGTTGGTGCTGGACTCTCTCTAAGATAAAACCACTTCCCAACAGACTCTCTCACCTGGAGAGGGCTGCTCAAAGGCCTGAAATCCTGCCTCTTCTACCACGGGCATGAAAACCCAGTTCTTCAACTGGTTTTCAACTCAATTCCCACAAGTTTAGGATAACAACAACAACAACAACTTTTGGTTAACTCATGTGTGACAACAACAATAGGGAAATTGGGTGTGTATGTCTAGAAAAATGGCAACATGCCACTAAGACACAACATGGTTCAGGTAACACTGGTTTTAGGATGCATGACAAGCAATACACGTAGAGGTCAAACACAAAGGGTGTATCAGATTCACAAGAAAACGTCACAGGCTTTGAGTTTCAGAGCCGCGTGAGGGTATGTATGAAAAAATCAGATCTGCCACACAAGTAAGACAACGGACGACCGAATGGAGGATGAATTCAGAGATTAGACAAAAATTCCTAGTTTCAGACAGTCGATGGTAGAATGGAGGACGAACCCCCATCACAACTGAATTCTTGGGTTAAATTGCATGTTCCTGGGCCGACACATGTCGCCCATGAAGCTGAATGCACTCCATCAACATGCATTCCCTTTTGCACATGTTCCCCTTTCCAGGAACTTAGGATAAAAAAATAGATTTCACATAGCTTTTGGAATAATAATAAATTATTATCCCCACGGACTCAAGCCCCTAAGATTATCCCCTCCTCTAACCTTTCAGCCCCCTTTTCCTTACCCTCTTTGTGGAAGCTTAGTCCCCCATCACTCTTTCTTCATGGTCGATCTACACACAATGATATTTAATCTTTATTAATGTTCTGCATAATTACATATGCAAAAATAGGCTCCTGGCCTTTAATACTAAGGCTATCCGGTCTAATAAACACATAATCCCACCAGCTTATCAATACTCGACTCACCAACCTACAAAACATGATTACAATTCATAATATAACTGGGGAACTACCAGGGGATATTACAATAGCGAAAGGGAAAATAAGAAGTACCAAGGTCACCGCACAGGCAAGCTCCTATAGACATTGTTTTTCCATGCATTCTGAAAGGGGTACATATAGCAGGAGATATGTTAGGCCACATAGAGAAATTTAGGTACTCATCCCATGACGTGATAGACACGGACAAGTTCCTAGAGTTTGCCAGGAAAGTTTACCTATAGACAGTGGGTATAGGACCCTTTGGTGAACCAATTAACCAACCAGTCTAGTGGGTATCCGGACTGGCCAAAAATGGTATTCTAGGCCTGTTGGATATCTTGCACTTTGGGAGGGGCCAATATGAAAATAATTACATCAAGAAGCTGATGGAAGTCACCCATGGAGGATACCTGTGGCTGGAACATCTCGTCTCAATAGATGTAGATATTATTGCATATATCAAAGGGCTGCCATCACGGGGAAAGGACCCAACGCAGTTCCTTGAGGACAAGACAAAGGAGAAAATGATGGACGAGTAAATAAAGAAGAAGTATGGTACCAAAAGGGGGTCACAAAAAATCATAAACAAGCGTATTAGTGATGCAACGAGAGGAATGACCACGAAATTTATGGAATGAAAATTACTCAGGAAATGCTGGAAGGAAGAAGTCCCTTCCAGGGTTGTTGCAACTATAGCACAATGTGCAGAGGGCACCACATTCAACTGGACCCTGTATTTGTTGAATCTGTTCCTGGGAGACTATAAGGATGTGCAGGACCTAGGAACATAATTTCACTATTCATGGATACTCATCCAGGTCACCTTGATCAGATGGAATTAGCCTAAGTATTCATTCTTTGCCTAAGTATTCATTCTTTGGCACAAGACCCAATCGTTTCCACACAACGTGATACCTATCATTGGGGTACGCTTCAGACCCCAAGAACATAAAGGCGGAAGGAACCATATTTGAAGGATATTATAATGACCTACAGGAGAACATCACCGATACTTTATCACACAAGAAGCATTTTCACAGTCTCAAAGCATAGTCAACTTCAAAGAAACGATGCACGCAATGTGGGTCCAATCACAGAAGGATTTTGACAATCAATGGCTACAACTACACTGCTGCATCAAGGAAGCACACATAGAGATGGCCATCCAGGATTGGGATGATGATTGGAGGATTCTAGTCCCGAATTGAAAAATTCCCGCAGGAATGGAGGAGGGGGTAGGATAGGGACAGGAACCTTCCGAAGAGATAATAGTTCCCAAGAGGCCAAGGACAGGTCAGAACAAGGTGAAAAATAAAAAAGGGGGAGGCGTCCAAGAAAGGCACCCATGCTGGGAAGAATAATAACACATAGGTGCCACAGGTATAGGAGAAATAGACTAAGATAGCATAGGGAACCACATCAAGTGCTACTCATCAGGAGCAAGGCCAGACCAAGAGGCCAGTCATTCAAACGAGCGGTGCACGCAAGAAATCTAAGGAACACATAATTCCCCCACAATACAAGATCACAAAGGACGATGCATACATGGTGGCCCAAATGGTCCAGGATCACACGCTAGAGTATTTTGACAATCCTCAACACTAAATTGATAGGAATCAGGAGGAGCTGGTAGACATGAAACAACTCCTCCAACAGTTCAAAGAAACACAGGGGGCCAACAAAGGAATAGAATAAACTTCAACAACATCACAGAGAGGAGCCAAGGCAGGATCGAGTGAGCAGGACAGGATCCAGACGAAAACAGAGACAAAATCGATGTTTAAATTTACACCCAACATGCTATGCATGGATGAAATTTTAAGTCATAAACCCTTAAAGGATTTGGCCCAAATATAGTTGGTGATGACACAAATACCAACTAATACCTTGTATAAATTGCAGGTTAGCGTCGCGCAAGAGTTACAGTCACGTGCACACACAGACGCAACATAATTGATACAGACAAAGGATAATCAAGACGCACTGGAATTGGTACTCGAGTAGGCTAAGCTCGAGACCAAAGATGAAAAAGACTGCGCAGATAGGATGTATCAGGAATTAGTTGTAGCCTATGAGAAAATCCCAAAGAGAGCACATACGACAGAACTCACGCTGACACAGAATATTGATCATATTGTGCAAACAATCGATCAATACAGGTAGGAGATCGAGCACCTTTGTGGACATCTAATACCTAACACTCCACTAGAAGTGAAGGAGCAGAGGAAGTAGGAGGAAACAACGTAGATAAAGGCCATAGAGCGACAAGTCCACGTGGCGACCAACTTATTTGACAAGGAAACACAACTATGGATGAAGCTGGAAGAGGATCAACAGGTCCAACAGTGGGACTAGGAAGAAGAAAGGATAAGCAAAACTATCCAAGACCTCAAGCAGAGGAAGAAGACAATTCCGATCACGGAGTGCATCAAAGGAGCGTAGAATATGAAGAAAATATAGGCATAACTCATAGCTGTGTAGACACAGAAAAAGGAGTGCCAACCTCAAATGGAACTGCTCCAGTAGTGGGAAACATAGGTCATTGCATAATAGAAACACACAAATAAAAACATGGCACAAAATCAGGCAGAGTGCACAGGGATGATCAATGATGAGATTGTAGTGCAGGTATTGAATTCACTCAAGGAGAAGATCACGCAGGCCCAAACAAAAGAAAAGGAGCTCATGGAAAAGTTCTAGGCGATCATAGGAGAGATCAACAAAGCACACAAGGCTTAGGTGGCTCGGGACGAGCCACATGTCAGTGCTGGGGGTTTGTTGGATGTAGACCGATATTTTTAAAGGAGAATCATGCAAGAGGAAAATGAAAAATGGAAGGAAAAGCATCAGGCATGCATGCATGGAAGACCTAATGACACTAGGGTTAGGGTTTTTGTAATACATTGTAATGGTTGGTGAGCCAAACATATAAATAAGTAGTACTTAGGGGAGAAGAGGGGGGACCAAGAGAAAACCTGAGGGACAGAGAGGAAGAGTAATATGAGAACTGTATGAATCATTAAGATGGCAAGATAGAGGAGGCATGAACCATTCGGTCCTGAGGGTTAGATCGCAGGATGAGGAGCCTGCTGTGATCTATTCATCCTCACAGGGATCGAAGAGCCTGTTGAGAGAAGTGAGATCCAAGAATGTAAACACGTGTGACCTGATATATTTATGAACCATAATAAGAAGATGAGAGCCAAATATTTGTGGACATAGCCCAGGAGGGGGTGAACCACAGTAATACTATGTTATGTGAATGAAAGTATGTGTCTTTATGTCTGAGTAATTGATGAATGTTAGATGAATGATGTAACTAAGTAGATCTGGTATTCCACATGCATGCATAGAATGAATGTTATAATAGATGTTAAATGGACCGAATAAGAGTTAAGGTGAATAAACAAAGATCTCGCTCAGTCTCAGGTTGCAAACACCTGAGTATTGCAACCACTCATAGAGTTATCTCGAGTGAGATTGCGTAGTGCACTCCTTGTATTGCGTTGCCTTCTGGGTTACCAGAGGGGCCGATAGTCTTTAAGGTATTTTGTTGGGAATCTTCTTAGTTTTGAACCAGGGTCAATCTGTAATGGTCAATAAGAGTAGATAGACAAAAGGGAAAAACCAACAACGAGTGTGAATTCTTCATTGTTAAACTGATTCTGCTTTCTTATCCATATTCTCTGTTGAGGTTCCTATCTCTGATTATTTTCATTCTATTGTGATTCTCTAGGAGGAATTTCCATTCTACAATATTTGGCCATGTGTCCAAAGTTGTTGCACTTGTAGCATTCCATTTATGTTCTCAATAATTCAAACCTGTTGTAGCTTCTTCTCTGTGTTTCACTAGGCCTTCTTAGATAACCATTTTGTGCATGGATTTCAAAGTTGTTTATGTTCCTGTTGTTAGCTCTACAATTTACAACTTTATGTCCAAAATTATTACATGTGTAACATAAATGAAAAAATATATTTTGATACCTGGGAGTTGAATATATTATGAAATGAGTTACTCTTATGAATCCTTCTTCTTCTCGAGGATTGCTTGTTTTTCATTACCGGTGATTCTAAAATCTGAATCTTCTAGGTGGAGGAGTGTCCCTGTCATCTTCCCTATAAATTTTTTTGTCTCCTCTAACTGTCTCTACATAAATTCTTGGTTGTGTTTCTTTATCTATGGTTTTGGAGCTTGAACCTCTTTTTGTTTGATTGTATCCTATCATGGACTTGTCATGATGTGGCCTTTGACTGTTGATAATATTATCCAAAACTTTTAGGTTGTTCTGCATGTTTTTTTGTTGAAGGTATTTTCTCAATGTAACAACCTATTCTTCTAAATTTCCAATGATCTTGTCCTTTTCTTCCAGCTATTCTTTGAGTGCTTCTTCAATTCTTTTTTCTTTTTCTATTTGAACCTTTAACTCAGTGATCTTTTGCTTGATTTCTTTAGAGTTTGAATTCTGAGTGTTTTCCGTCTTGTCTAGTTCTTCTTCAAGTTTCTTGTTTTTCTTCTTTTCTCTTTTTATAAATTCTATAGTACTCAATAGTTCTTCTCTATAGTCAACTTCTGCCTCTTCATATTCCTCTTCAATGTCTTTTGTAAGTTTGAATCTTTGCTTCCTTGAAGTTTGCATCTCTTTTATAAATATTCTGAAGTTTGTCCCAAATCTCTTTAGCGGAGATATAATGCATAAATTTGACATATACCGGATCAAAAAGACCATTCAAAAGTGCATTTTTGTATTTTGAATTATTTAGACTGAGTTTATTTCCACTTTCATTTGTTGGAGGAACTACTGGTTATTTGTATCCATCTACAATTGATTTCCAAACCTCAAATCCCTGTGCATGTACATATGTTTTCATTCTTCTGCTCCAGAATGCATAGTTCTGTCCATCAAATTGTGGTATTCTATTTTTATGCATACTGTTTCTGTCCATGATCTACCTTTCAGTGGTTAAAATAATTTATGAAGGAACCCACTCTGATACCAATTGTTGGATTACTAAGAGAGGGGGTGAATCAATAATAGATAAATTGAATCCTTTTAACCACAATATGCAAGTGTTATTTATCTTTATGATCAATATAGCATTATCATCCAATAAGTGAAGAGTAAATAAACCATGAACAATGAACAATCATACACATACATAGTACACCAATATTTTTTCGTGGAAACTCAATGCGGGAGAAAACCACATAATGGTTTTTCTTATACGTGCTTAAGAATTACATTCATTGGAAGCACCAAATTCCTTTGTTCTATAGCTACAAATGGAAAGAGGCTCCAACCCCCTATATTTTCATGCTATAACTTGAGGGAAGCTACAATTCCCTAATTCTATGGATATAACCAAAATGAGGATACAAGCCCCTATGTTCTCTGGCTACAACCAGAAGGTGGCTACAACCACCTATCCTTGCCCCGTCCTGCCGCCCTGAAATATAAGTGTCAAATGAAGAAACCACTGCCACATTGTCACTGTGAGATATACCACTGTAAACCTGTACCAACCTGTACCACTAACCTATAGCCAACTTGTACCACTTCCCTGTAATTAACCTATACCTGTACTCAGTATGTACCAACGTAAAACCAACATATATATGACCTATCTATTCTGAAGTGCATGTATGTACACACCCTATCGATATTGCATCCCATGTATGTACGTGGCCTATCTGTACTGCATCCTTCTTATGCCTTCTGAAAACTAGGGTTTTCTCTTGAAAAACTATGACCCTTTGTAGCCTCTGTCATATCAACCTGCAACATGTCACTGTGTCCAGACTATAACTATTCCCTATGCATACATCCTCATACATATCCTTTAACCAAATGCATATATATCTCTCTAGTCATGTGGCATACAAGTGTGCATAATCATGAACAAGTATAATAACCCTCACATGAACTAGACATCAAACCCTTTTTGATATATAACCTCTCAATACATCAACCACTTCACAAATACAAGCTCTCAACCATGTACCACAAAAACCCTTAACCATATTCCAAGAAATACAAGATGTGCCCCAACACTAACAAGATGTATTAATGATAAATATTGATTATACCAACACTGCATTTCTGTAGATCTGACTTATACAAAAATTCTCATGCTACCACTAATATCTCTAGGGAAAATCCTCAAACCCCCATAACCATTTCTCATGTAGACAACAAAACCCAACTATTCATAGAAATGATACATACCTTTTAAACCAATAGATAAATATGATGTACCTAATCACTATAGACCTTCATGGGAGCTTGCTTTTAGAATCTAGAGACTTGACATCTTCATATTCTGAAATTTTTAGGGATTTATCCTCATGTACGTGCCCTATTATACTTCTAGCCCACAAACATACGTTCCATGCTCCATTGCAGTCTGTGTACACCTAAAAAGCTATTTTATTTTTTATTACTTTTTTTAAGTATTTTATGTAATTTTGAAATTTTCACCGTCAACCCTTTGTGCTACCTCATACTTGCACACATTCAGATGTATCAATGAGTACTTGCAATAAACCTTACACAATAATAGATATTCAATGTTCTCAATAGGTGCTAATAAGAGAGTCTTTCTCTCTTATTTATACTTCCATGTAGCTTCCTCAAGGGGTTACTTTCTAACTAACTTAACCCAATTTCCTTCTCTTAGGGATAACCCACTTCTAACCACTTGTCCACTTCTAACCCACTTTTCTACAAATAGTAAATTCTCCACTTCTAGTTGCAAGTAATCTATTTTTAATTATTTTCTTATTTGCAACAACTTAACCCATGATTAACTCCTAGTTTCACTCACTTGACTAGTCAACTTCTTGTAGGAGCTTCTAGAATAATTTTGACTTCTTTGACTTCTAGATAACTCACGAGGGTTCTCCAACTACACAAGAATATAAATCTCTAACCGTGAGGAGTTATGTGACATTACACATATCAACGAAAATGGCATGACATGTAGTATCCATCTAGAATAGTTTTACCTACAAATATACTGACCTTCATTCCATTATACATCGAAAAAACTTAGATCCCTTAACCATATTGTTGGGCTACCAAAATTTTCTATCGGACTTTCTTCAAGGTTTTACAACAATGACAACCAACCCAATTAATCAACAAAGTAGGTGGTTTGGAACAGAAATATATTCCTAACATGAGGCTTGGGGTGCAACCTATATTCAAGATAAAAGACAAGGATAATTTTAGTCAATTGCAAATAATGTATAGTTTCATAAAATTTTAGGAAAAGAAAAAAAATAGAGGAAGTTGAAAGGTTGTAATTGTCAAAGGGAATGCATGAATTCCCAAGAAGAAGTTGCAACTTGTAGACTATATATGTCTAGGAGTGCCTTGTATCAAGGACTCTTACTTTTTGTAAATTTTAGAGCTACTTTAAGAAATCTAATGAGGAGAATCCCTCAGGGCCATTTTTTGAAGAGGAGTGATGGTTTTGTGATGGAATCTCTATGAACTATTTGCAGTGTTGATGTTGTCATTTATACCACTCTAAGGATGTATTGTTTATATGTTGAATATTCTTCATTGACATTTATAGATTTACATTCAAGTTTATCATATGATATTTATTTCTTTGAGATTGTAGATAGATGGTTGGGAATGGTTTGATGTTACATACTATTCTATTTACATCTACCAATTATGTTTATATATTTCTTCATTTCTCCAATAGCTATGCGTTTCTAAAGAAATGGAAGGAATTTGTAGGTAACATTTTATCTAGTTATTTAGTTTTTCTCCTAGCTAGGATAAGTTATATTAGTTTAATTTTTGCACATAGAATATAATCATATTGCACACTACGTTCTGCATTTCATCACATCCCCCCACTCCTTTTAAGTAATGGATTTCAGGATAGAACCTAGATGGGTCTCCTATCCGAAATGGTGTAAGGTCTAATTTAGACTTCATACTGTGGAGTACCCCTGTCTATTGAAGGGACCTTTACTCGCTTCAATATGCATGCTCTATTATGAGGTATTCTCCCAAAACCATATGAAATTTTGGATACCTCTACTTAACTAATTTTATAGGATGTTTCAAAGCTGTCACCAACAAAGAAACATGACTTTGATTAGTTGACTTCTTTATACTACACAAAAAATCCTATTTTTTCGTAATTCCTGTTTGATCCTTGAATAACCTTGAGCCCTATCATAACAACATGGTGAATTGAATGAATTAGTTCATCCGGAAAGAGAAGGCCCTTTGAAATAAGAGATTATATATAATATAGATACATCCATTGATGAGTAAAAGAGAGATATTTTTATACCTCCGTGCATATATGCATCCTACATTTATATCCAAATCCTAGGTCTAGACCTTGGACTATGAACCATACCCCTTTCACACAATCTTCTAAATATAAACTATATTGACCATTCAACAAACAAATATTTGGACCTTCCACAACTTTGATCACAACACTAACCAATCCTTGAGACTCAAAATTTCTTAAAACATCTATAGAATAACCAATATTAACACCTATGTCATGGATTTGGTTGTAGATACCCACACCTCCATAAAATATAATTGATACATCACCCCTATATCCACCCTTTTATCCACCAGTATCCTCTGGTATAAAATCTATGTTGGTAGTGTTAACTCTACCCAATCTATCCACTTTTGGACCCTTTTTTAAAGTCGAAAGTCGATCTATAAAAGACACCCTCAACAATATAGTGGTCACCATCTCTTGGCATAACTGAAACCAAGTATTGGAATATAGGAAGAGGCCTTGGAAAAAATAAGAACTCTTTCCCACAGGTCCTCTGGATAATCCACATTGTCCTCATACTTGTCGATAAGGCCTACCAAACCTACAAAAACCCTAGCTTCTGTACACGTCCATGAGAATGCCGACCAATATGAGGTTAAGGGAACTCTTGGTGTGTCTATCGTCCAAATCCTACTAAATTGTGAATATATATATATATATATTAAAAAAATATGAATTTTGAAAACTAAAAGGTTTTCCAACCCTAATTTACAATTTCATTTCACTTCTGCACCTCTTTTCCTCTCCCCTTCTTCTCTCCAATTTTCTTCTCTTAAGTTTTCATGGTATGGAGGCTATGGTTTTAAAATTTGAGGATGGATACTACAAGGTTTAGAGAGATATACAATCGATACCATGGTCTCTCTCATGTTAACCATTTGCATTTCCTTTCTTTAATTTCTTTCTTTCATTCTTTTTGTTATTATTTTAATTTAACTATTTCCTTGTAGTGGGTTTGCAAGGGTTTTAAGGGGCGAACTATGGTTATTTTACAAAGGTTGTCATTGGATTTATGGATATCATATAATATTTTATTACATTCCATTTAAGGTATCCCAAAAAGGCTCCAACGTTTTTCTATTAATGTTTAAAATTTCTGTCACTTTTTTGAACTATCATATTGCAGGAAAATATGGGTAAAATTTGTAAGGATTCAACGTTTAGTGAAAGAATAGAAGTTTTAACTTTTTTAGCATCAAAATAATACTAACAAGGGTAGTTTCTGAGCAACAAGTCCCTACTAAGAAGGCATAAATATCGCTTCCCTAAAGTCAGGGACTTGCTGCTCCGATATTCGTAGACAAGTCTCCAATGGTATATGAAAAATATAGGCATTGCTTTCAAAGAGGAAGAAAAAATATAATAGAAAGAACTATAATTGTGGGAACAATTTTATAAGGGATGGGTATGTAGATTAATCCTTGTGAAACTGATCCCAAATCATTGTACAAAAAACTTGAAGAAAATCCGAGTCGTCTGTCAGAAATAGAATGACCTACCTTTCCTAAAGAACTATAATTATGGGCACACTTTTATAAGGGATGAGTATATAGATTAACCCTTGCAAATGATACCAAATCATTGTACAAAAAACTTGAATAAAACCCGAGTCGCCTGTCAGAAATAGAATGACCTACCTTTCCTAAGAGTTTTGGATGATTACAAAAATATTATATAGTTGCAGTGACCACCACTTTGTATGTTTCATTCAATTGTTTTGGAATTAAAACATTGGACATTTGGAAGATGTATTCAAGTATTATTGCCACTGCCATTGCATGGGAGACTCTAGTTATTATTAGCCTATGACTTACCTTTACCAATCACTAAGTTTGAATTGTCACATATATTTGTATTATTCATTTAGGATATTAGTAATATATCCTCAAGTGATGACTAATGATTTAGTTACGATTTCCTAGCCTAGTCATCATGCATGATTTTAGGATCTAGAGAAAATATCTCTATGAGGTGACATCACCCATTTTACTATAAATATGTAACATTGGAGTGAATACATTAGAGGGTTGGCTAGTGAGCCTTTTCCACCATGTTGTTGTTCTTGTTTATATTTTATCAATTCGTATCAGAGTCATGGTAAAGAAATGATGTTGGTGAAGGCTGATATGGGAACAATGGTTGATAATATCTTATCTCCTTTGATCTTAAAGGCCCGTTCATGGTAGTTTTTCATGGAGAAATTTTCAATTTGAAAGTTGATGATGGAAGAGCACATTTAATCTTAAAAAGGTGATGCACAATGAAATCTAAGTTGATGGATGATGGCTACTCTTGGCATTTCAAAGGAAATATATCTTCTAAAGTGCAAGCCGATATGCACAATCTACGTTACGAGATCAGATTGTGGTAGTGAATTGCATCTCACAAAATTTGAGATAAGTTTAATGTCTGAACTCTATGTCAAATCTGACCACCATGTTCGTTGTTAAATCTTGATGGATTCTTTTTTAAAGCATTGACAATTAATATTTCTTCTCTCTGTATAAGACCGCTCCGCCCTGTGTAAAAGTCGTATATAAAATTTGCTCAAACAACATGACCAATAACTACTCTCTCACTCAATTGCAGACTTTATGGATGGATGTGAAGGTTTAAGGTTTTAAAACCTGGAGTATAAAGTGTTATGATTAAAATATTACTTTATAATGTAAGTGGAGTGATAAGAGGATTATTTAATGCTTATTTCAATGTATGTTCTAAGGATGAAAACTTCATGCACTAGTGGTTTTGCTTGTGAAGGTTAAATGTTTGAAAGTTGAGAGAAAAATTGGAACATTTGTAACCATTTCTTTGAATATCCTTGTGATCTCAAGAAATATATTGGGATGATTTTATTTTGTATCTTGGCACACATTTTTCATATTATTTTAGAAAACTATTGTGATCAAAAGAGAATCCATAATAAAATAGATTATTTTTGTTTATGTCCTAGATCCACCCAAAATTGAATAAGGGTATCTTAGGTACACCTTGCGTAGTGTGTCGTGGTGAAATTTTCATGGAGGCTTATATTGTTTACTGTCTAGTTTTGACATAAACAAACTTACAATTTTAGCATTTAATGCAACACACACAAGCTCAAGCACAATGCTACTCATGCACATGCATTCAAGAAAAAGTAACACAAATCAAGCATCTACAAAGAATACTAAAGAAATAAACAAGTCAAGCTCATAATCAAAGGAGAACTAGACTCAAAAGAATCGACAACACATTCAAATTTGAAGAGTAATTCAACTTCAGAATCAAGATTTATTGTAACTTGCAAATTGTCCTTTTGTAAGTTTACTTCTCTTTTTGAAATCAAGTTCAGTTGAATTGAATTTGTCATAAGGTGCATTTTCGGCTGAGTCTGACACCCTAGAGTCATTTTGAGTCAAAGTTGACAAGGTCGAGTACTTGTAACTCAAATCATTGTAATCAAGTTTTTGGATGCATTTTCGGTGGTAACCGACATCCTCAACTTCCTGGAAGCAAGTTCAAGCAAGAAAAGTTCAAGCGAGTGAGTTCAAGCGAGAGATTCAAGTGAGCGAGTTGCAGATAAGACTTCTTCTATCAAGTCAAATTGTAATAATGATCTACCTGCACAAGGAGACATCCTTTAGTGTTTTGAAATGGCTAGAAGTATCGAATTATTAGAGTTATTGAAAACTCTAATAAACACCACTAAAGACAACACACATTGAACAAAACAACTCTTCAATCAGTGCCAACTTGTTTGCAACTGAAGCAAGCTAAAGTTAGACTTCTTCAATATCTATCCCAATTATTGAATGATGAAATCAGGGATCTCAAAAATCAACAGCCAGTGAAGTGTTCTGAACTAGTTTTTGTTCAACACAACCCTCTCTATGATGATGGAGATGATAATTTTTATCAAAAATCAGTGAAGGAGAAACTGAGTAAGACAACTCTAGATGCAAACAAAGATGAAGCTATTCATGAACCTACATTTCAAGAGTTTTCTTTTGACTTCAGTGAAGAAAACCTTTCAATTCTACAACAACATGCAGTAAATCCACTTCCACAGATTTAAAAGCAACATGTTCAAAATACTCTTTCCAAGACCAACATCAGACCTTGGGAAGAAATCATTTACAACAAGAATAGAACAGGACTTGGATACGGCAAGGAAGTTACCTTTCATATTCCCAATTAGTCCAGACCAATCAAGTTCTAAAGTGTTGGATTCCTTCAAGAAGATTCACTTTCACCTGTTCAAGTTCAACATCAGATTGTTAAGTGCCAACATTGTAATCGAGTTGGTCACATGGAGAATCAGTGTTTTGATCTCATCCTTACCAGCATTGTGGCAAGCATAACGATTCTTCAGACAGATGTTCAACACTGAAGAAACCTACAAGATTGAATATTCACTATGAGTGGATCGATCCTCGGAAGTGGTTATCAACAACCAAGCTATTATATAAGTCTTACCAAAGAATTCAATCTCAAGTAAAGACCAATATTGTATCACATAAAATTTTTGTACCTTACATAAGTGGTCCCCTTATGGTGTTGCTTTCGAGGATGGCCCTCATGGGATGAGATAACATGTGGTTGTTTCCACATGCCCACTTTGTGTTGTACTCAAATAGAACAAGTATGGTACACTCTTA
>JZKD02S0613076.1:175376-197123 GCA_000966675.3 Picea glauca
ATTCTTCAGACAGATGTTCAACACTGAAGAAACCTACAAGATTGAATATTCACTATGAGTGGATCGATCCTCGGAAGTGGTTATCAACAACCAAGCTATTATATAAGTCTTACCACAGAATTCAGTCACAAGTAAAGACCAATATTGTATCAAATAAAATTTTTGTACCTTACATAAGTAGTCCCCTTATGGTGTTGCTTTCGAGGATGGCCCTCATGGGATGAGATAACATGTGGTTGTTTCCACATGCCCACTTTGTGTTGTACTCAAATAGAACAAGGATGGTACACTCTTAAGCATAGAAGGAGGGAGTACAATGATGAAATTATCATGCACCTTAAGGGGGGGAGTTCAAAATTCCAGTGAATATGGTTCATGAAACCACTTATGGTATCTCCTTTCATATGACAAAGGGGGGAATTGATGATGGAATTGGTTGTCAGACAGAAAGTTTCGACAACAACAAACATCAAATATACCAGATGGGCATGAAATTTTCCAAATGGGAAACTACGGTCTGTAGATGATAGACTTTAGCATAATTATGGCTCAACAAGTTTAAGTTGAATCATACATAATTTGGATGTTAATTTTTATTTTGAGATCAATAATGTGGATGTTTTGTTCACATAGATGGTCATTTGACCTATCAGAGGACAAGAGGATCCTTCTGCATTGTAGCTTGGCATTTGATTGAGTTGTTAGGCATTTTTCAGGGATGTGTTAAACTAGAAGCTGATTCACTTCTCTTGGTTCATTCTCATCAGATTGGAGTTTACATTAAGTGAACAAATTGCATGCATCCTAGCTCGCATGATTACATAGTGATATTTTCCAGAGATGGCAGACTTTGGCAGGATTATGGTTCAATGAATTGCAATTGAATCATACACATTATACATTGGGATGTTGTTGGACACCTAAAAGTGTCACAATTGGTTAGTGGTTATCCAAAAACCATCAGATACATGGTATAAATAGGTTAGTGGTTATCCCAAACCAGAAATTCAGAGAGCACTTTCAATGATACACTGATAGTAGAGTGGTGATATTACATGTTCACCAATTAGCATAAGACATCAGATTCTTCTAGCTCAAATACTTGGCAAAATGATTAAATTGTCAAGCAATCATGGAATATTCAGATATTGTAGTTGTTCACTTCCATATCTCAGCTCTCTTCCAGCTCATTTTAGATGAACCATTCAACATCGAGATTGGCTGTTTTTTCAGGCAGTTCTTCATTGAGGTTCAGCTCAGGAGTTTCAGTATGAAGACTTGGAATTGATACCAGTTTATGCTTCAATTTTGGTATTATTGATCGGACTTGTGATTGAGGGGGGGATTATTAGCCTATGACTTATCTTTACCAATCACTAAGTATAAATTGTCACCTATATTTGTATTATTCATTTAGGATATTAGTAATATATCCTCAAGTGATGACTAATGATTTAGTTAAGATTTCCTAGCCTAGTCATCATGCATGATTTTAGGATCTAGAGAAAATATCTCTATGAGGTGGCATCACCCATTGTACTATAAATATGTAACATTGGAGTGAATACATTAGAGGGTTGGCTAGTGAGCCTTTTCCAGCATGTCGTTGTTCTTGTTTATATTTTATCAGTTATAAATACATCATGCGATATTTATTATGATAGAAACAAAAGTTCCGAGAATCTTTCAAAGAAATAATTACATTGGATATTCTTACATATTTTGGCCTGAAGATATGACTAAGGATAAGAATAACTTTTACCATGAATACTTACAGACTAAAGATAATGTTCAAAGTAGTAAAGATAATGTTCAAACTATATTCTGGGCTAACCATCCAAGGAAAATACCAACAAACATAATGATGAAAACGCCAAGTTGAAACATTGTATATATGAAGAGTGCAACTTCAAATCAAGACAAATAAGTTTAAGGTTTAAAACTCTAATATCGAGGATACACGCATAGTGTATATTGTTTCAATGATGGAACTTGAACTATTGTATTATGTTTAACATCAGTTGATCAGATTCTAGTTTGCAATTAATATGGTAGAGTGTCGTCATGTGAACACAAATAATTTTTTCTTTTAATTATTGTGGCGGAACCGGTGTAAAGGTAATTTACTCTTAAGCAGAAGGATCCATTATTATTTAAAATATGATTGGATCGATGGATCTCCATTGTGTTTTCAAATCCGTAACATGAATTTCCTTATATTTTTGTATTTGCTTCTAATTTAAAGGCGACACACTCTCCATAGGTCTGAGCATCTATGCCATGAAAAAGTTGTGAAGGGAGCCTTCTCAAGTGAGGTTTGTCCATCTGACGGTTCCTAGTCTTTCCTCCATCTGTTATACCATGATTTTGCATGAGAAGTACGTGGGTGACCAGAATGAAACTTCTAGAAATAAGCTTAATAGTCGATCCTGTCAGCTTAACAATCGATCGCCCTTTCTATTATTGCTGGAAATATATGGCTAGTTCCTAGTTTCATTGCTAGTATGCATGGGTGTTGGAGGTTCATAGATATCAATACTGTCCCAGAGAAAATCTAATATTGCACCACAAAGAAACAAATCAGATTTTGATCATTCGATCCAACATTAACACACATCAAGGAGAATTTACCATTAACACACATTCAATCCAACAATTTCAAGGTCAAAGAAAGAGAGGCAACGACCGTGATACTATACCATCATCATGCTCTATGGAAGTCAAATCGGTAATTAGTCTGCACAATGTACCGATGAATGCGGTTATTAAAGGCCATAAGACATGGAAAATTGTGAGTATTGTAACATTTTAGCTCATGGAAATGCATGGTAAGTATTTTTTCTATTTCTGGTTCAACACTTGAATTAAAGAAAGCGTCCCTATATATTCCTACTCGAATTTACTGTCTTCCCTCTTTCCTTCACTCTAATTTTCTTTGCTGCGATTTAAATTGTTGTTCAACCGACATGCTAACTATTTTAAACACTTTTCCACGATTTACAAACTAAAAAATCCTTGAAGATCTTCCTTCCTAGGGTTGTATAAATGTTTTCTATGGGATGAATGTTTATTAATTTCTCATTTTTTTATTTTTTATTTTTTTTTGTAAAACTGTAAACCTCCGTAGAACATATTACATTGTTGTTTTTTAAAATTATAACATAGCATCAAATTGTAACCTTCTCTGTTTTTCTTTGCTGCGATTTAAATTATTGTTCAACCAACATGCTAAATATTTTAAACACTCCACGATTTACACACCAAACAAACCTTGAAGATCTTCCTTCCCAGGGTTGTATAGATGTTTTCTCTGCGATGAATGTTTATTAATTTCTCATTTTTTTTTTTTTGTGTAGAATTGTAAACCTCCGTAGAACATATTACATTGTTTTTTTTTCTTAAATTATAACCCAACATCAAATTGTAACCTTCTCTATTTTTCTTTGTTGCAATTTAATTTGTTGTTCTTGGTTTTTCTTTGCTTTTTTAATGTGACATCAACCATTGAAGTTAAAGATTTATGTGAAACTAAAACTCTATGCAGAGGCCAATTTATTGTTTCTAGAATCGCCTGTTGGCGTAGGGTTTTAATATTCTAATTACAGAGGCACCAACCCAAAGGAACACAGAGACACTAGGTACATCGATACCCACCCAAGCACAATCCAGATTCACCTAACGACAACCGAAACAAAGAAAAAACAATGAAGCCAATGGGAAAAAGATCCAAGTCTTCAATTTTCCAAGGTATGGCAATATGTGGAGGGTAGTATGCAAAATAACCTATATTAAATTGAAATTTAATTTCTTAATGTTTCATAATTTTTTACTATAGCTTAACACATGTATATGTGTGTACATACATATATACATATATGTGTGTGTACGTGTATCACAAAGTGGGATTTTAACTTGAGTGGGGAGGGCACACATTTTTTGTCACAACTACTAAAGCTACACCCAATTGAATATTTAAATTTAAAGGAAAGAAGGGTGGGTATTGATCCACTTTGTGAGCATAGGTCACGATATCATTTAATATAATCCTTCTAGGTGCAACCACACAATTGACCACTACCTCAAGGTGACCTCATGCGAAAACCTTATGGGTAAACCAAAGGATGCTTCCCCACATTCATGGATGGCATCCCTATTAAACACATTGGTGTAGACTGGTGCACATCACCTAGGGCATTTGAACTAGGCACATGCTGACATAGAACTAACCCATTGCCGAGTGACATTAGTGACAACTCGCTGGGCTAACCCCTTGGGATTTTTTTAGGGTACAACACTAACCTCTCTACTTAGGGTTTTTTAGGATTTAGTTAATTAATTTATGAGGACAATCTCTTTGAAAAAGGCCCACTAAGTAGGTGTTTATTAATTAATCTAAAAGGGTAATCGTTATGGCATACTTCCCACTAGGTAGTAGGTATTCATTAATGTTTGCACCATCTTTGGTTAAGGTTTGGGTAGTGAGAATCTATTTATAGAGGTATAAATCTATTTAATGTTTTTTCAAGTAATATCATTGTATTGGAGCTCTTCTCATTTGGAGGTTCTCCCTTTGAAGAGGTACTAAACATTAATCTATTTCTAATTATCAATATAAGGGTTATTATTATCCAGATTCAATGCTCTCGTTCTTTCCATTTTACTTTCTTTATATTTAATTTCTTTGGATATCACTCTTGATTCTTGGTTTATGCTATATAAGAACACTACAATTGGTATTAGAGAAATTTTCTTTACCAACACACACCGTAATTTTAGACAATTTATTTTTAGGATGGAGACATGTTATAGATTCTATAAACACAAATATTTGTTGTTTAGTGGGTCAAAATACAACTGGGAAGTATACACACATGGATTCCCTTGCACACCTCTATCAATACCTAGAAAATAGCGCCACATTAGATAAAATATGTTCGACAATTCAATATTCTAGATACCCTCGGGTATAAGGGAATCTATTGTGATATACCTGAAATTACCCTACAAAATAATTTTGATCATTTGTAGCTATATTACACTAAGGAAAACACTCACAGAGATCACTCTCATGTACTAGGGAATCATGTAGTACAACTAAGAGTACGGTTGATCCTCCTTAGTTATTTTTTTAAAGTAAGGATTGAGTACTATTGTTTGAGACCCTAAAGCATATTATAGATCTATAATTACTAACATTCTTTTTCTCATAAAACCTTACCAAAACTCTATAGCATAGCCATTTAAATTCCAATAGAGCTTGGAATATTCAAAATTTGTAAATTTTGTCAATACAATAATCTCATAGAGGTATTAAAAAATGTATAAAAGTGGTCCTAATCCTTCCCAAACCATTGTGGGTGACCTATCCCAAATGATCCTTGCACAATACTAATAACATTGGTGTAGCTCGTTAGCAACCCTTCCGGTGGAGCCAAGTGGTCCCATGTTTGCCACCAAAAACATGACTATGGATACAAGGATATCCTAATTGGAATAAAAAGTTCCCCAAATCAATCCAATAGAAGACAAGGTCTATAAAATGAACAAAATAGAAGACTAGGTCTCTAAAATAAAAAAAGTAGAAGAACAGGTTTCTCAAATTCATCTACAGTTATATCCCATGATTAATCTTATGGAGCACATGAAGACTTAACAACCTCTCCAACAACAACCTTCAAATGGAAATTTTGAATGATCTTATTGGGTAGTTGGCTAGAGGTGAATCATTGGCAGGTGGTGGTCATGGTACCAAGCCACCCTTTCTATATACCCAAGAAAATATGATACATATATTGCTTGAGCTAGAGCTAAATAAGTTCAATGGATTAGATCCAACCAAATGGATTAGTAATATGGAAAGATACCTTTCCCTTCAAGGTATTGAGGATGAATAATTGAAAATCTAAGTGGGAGTGATTTATCTATATAAAGAGTGTTGGAAGCGGTGGCAATGGCATAAGAAAGCATATTAAGGTTACCTTTCTTAGAACTCATTTGTGAAGGCCATCTATATTAAATTGGAAACTAATGCTAACATTTTGGGGATACTTAAATCTTGTACCAAACCAACACTATGGAAAAATTTATTACTTATTTTGAGTGATTATTAATCACAATATATGGATGTTTTGCAAGGAATGCTTCATTAGTGGTATTAAGGAGGATATCAAATTACAAGTCGATATATATTGCTAAGCTACCTAGTTGCAAGATGCTTAGTTAGATAAGTGAGCACATGTGGTGGAAAACACCCAGGTCAAATGTCCCAATATTTTTTCATGACCATGTAATCCTTACGTGCCACATCCACATCCTTCTCCACCCCTTAAGGTACACAATTTTATTATGATCGAAGTGTTCAAATGAAAACATCAAGGTCTCTACTATAATTTTGATGAAAATGTCTTCAAAGGGAATAACTATAAGGAACATAAAATGCTTGTCATTGATATAACCCTATCTAGAAATTCCAAGGAAAATTTGGATGATGAGGTATCTAAGCTATCTTTGACAGAGATTACATACCCTCTTAATGATGTACCCACTCAAGAACATCATTGCAAGGAAACCTAAATTTTTATCCAATTTTTTCCAGGCATTATAGATCCCTAGACCTTGAAGTTGGTTGGATAGATCAAGAACATGAAGGAGATTGTCTTAATTGTAGAAATTAACCACAATTTCATCTATCATATACTATCACAAGAAAAACATTTCTATGTCCATATGGTGCATAATTTTCAAATCATGATAGGCAATGGGTGCACTATGAAATGTGGTGGTAAGAATGAGAATGTGAAACTTAAAAGGGGGGACTATTTATTACAATATAAAATGTTTTCCATTGAAATGGGAAGACGTGATGTTATTTTGGGAGTATAATGGTTGAAAAAAATTGGTCCCAATGATGATGGATTTAAAGGATTTATAAATAAGCTTCAATACAGATTAACATCAAAAGTCTCAAAAGTCTCTAAGAAATCTAATAAAAAATCACCTTCTTTCATCCCATGGAAAAAATATAGAAGAAGGATTACTCTAGAATTATTTCCCAATTCAGTTCCATCCAAGTTATGGATAAACCCCCACATGAAACTTATCCTAATTTGTAGTTGGTTTTGGAAAACATCACTAGGTATTTGAAACACCCCATGACTTACCCCTTTGGATGACAAGAACAACCATGGAATACCATTGGTTCTAGAGAGACAACCACTCAATGTGTTCCCTTATAGACAATTTTTTACAAAAAAATGAAATTGAAAAGACAGTTCGTTAATTTTTGGAGGTAGGAGTGATATGTCCTAGTAATAGCTCCCAATCCTCCTTCGTCATCATGGTTTTGAAGAAATAAGGCAACTAAATAATGTGCCTAGACTTGCACACTTTTAACAAGTTTATGATAAAATTAATGCACATGACCGTCACACAGAGGAAAATTAATGCACATTGAGACAAATTTACCCTAGAAACCCAATTGGGAAAACCAACATTCAATTGGATTTGGCCAAACTCTTTATTATGTGCCAATGGGAAATTTATAGGTTATTTGGTTCATCTCTATGCTCCTGAAAAAAAATTGGGCCACATTCATCTTCCTTCTTAGCCAAATAATCCCTTCTTCTTCTCAAACAATCAGTACATAATAGGAAACTCAGATGGGGGGATATATGGAAGGTAAAGTGACCAAAACCATTAAATGACCCCATGTTCATTTATCCTCCTTCTTTTTATTTTTGTATTTTTTTTAATATTTACACTGGAGAAGAGATCTCATGACATTTGTATTTTTTCAATATATCATTTAATTTTTATTTTTTATAACAATATACTACCTTAGCCTCATATATTATGTGATTGCCTTTTGTTTTAAATTAATGTAGGGGTGGAGACCGATCGTGATGCCATGGGGCCCTTCACGTCAACAAGCTGATTTCTTTCATTGTCCATAGCCTTGAACCTTTGCAGTGTCAATCATCATAGAGAATGTGATATAACTAATTTTCCTTTTTGAATCTCTTTCAAATCACACCTCCCTATTGGGAGGATTTGGTCCCTAAAAGCTTCCAAGAATAGATGAGGGAACTTGCTTTCAATCTAAATCCTCTCATGCCACTTTTCCTTTCTCGGAGTCTTACCTTTGAGCTGAATATTCCATATCTCTTGTCGTCCTATGCATGTTATCCTCTCCTTACACTGTAAAATTATGTCCTCCTTCAAGTCTTTTAGAGTGTGTGGTGAAAATTATTTAATATTACAAAGAATTTGATGTTCCTCCTCCTCATCTATTGCTAGTCAAATTATATGATTTAATTCCTATTACATTTAGTTATGAATCTGGGAGTTTGAAAACTAGTGAAATGCAAACAATGTATGTGTAGGATTAGATAATTTTTAGTATTAATCTAATTAACAAACTTCATAAACCAAACTGAAATGAAATCACATGGCAATCAGAATTCAAAAGGAAACATTGTTGCATGAAAAGGATAACTCAATCACTTTCGGTGATGATAATGTATTTTGGCATTGATCATGCTATTGGGACCCTACTGTCACCAAGTTATCTCTTTTCATGATTCCATAATTCTACCTTTCCACATGTCATCATTCTATTGTAGGTGAGTTAGGATAAAAAATAAATAACAATGTTAGGAAATAAACACACCACACTTCCATTAATGAAAGACTAACTATGAAATCGAATTGCATAAGTTAAATACCACCATGTTCTCATTTAGTGAGCTTTGTCTCCTAATATATCATGGTATAAAACTAAACTATATCATTATAAAGCTAAATCAAAGCTAAACTATAACATCATAAGTTAAATCAAAGCATACTATTAATAGAACTAGAAAATGACAATCTATATGAAGAGGAATATAAAAACTTTATTTATTCCATCATCGTCTAGACATATGCTCCAAAAGTTCTCCCCTTGGAATGGACAAGGAAATCTTATTTATACATGAGTTTTCTTTCAAAATAGGATAAGGAACTAATAAATTTAGATCCACTTTTCTCTCATGTGGTTACAACCATTTACTAATAAGTAAAAACTAAAAACCATCTAGTAAATGCTTACAAGATCTTTGCTAATAATTCAAAACAAATCACACTAATATTACATATGGCACAAGATTCTTTCCACATCTAAGATGGTCGATGATTATCAAAATCCATGACAAATCTTCAGTGGTTGAAGATGAAATTCGAATTTGGATCTAAGTGACAAAAATATTCATTATTGGAAACTCCAAATATACCTGTAAACTTCACCAAACTCACCCAACTTTGAAGGTTAATGAGAACATGTTATTTTTCTAATATTTAATCATAAATTCACTTAAAAAACTAAAATAAATGCATTGGAAAATATCTTGAACCTAATCCTACATAAAGCATGAAAATGGACTTAATATAAGGTTATGGGAAAGCAGGAAATGATTAAAAATCAAGGGAAAGGTGTGAGAAGATGATAAAAAGGATGACGATTTAATGATTCAACATCTATCATGAAACACTCAAACAATTTCAAATACTCCACATTCATCACCGAATTGATCTACATATAGGGATGAAGTATTAGCCTGAAGGCATTCTCATTCACCTGCTCAATAATATCAAATGGTCGATATCTGAGGGGCTTGTGTTTCTTTTTTGTTCCATGTAGTCGTTCCTTAAAGAGGTAAAACCACACCTTGTCTTCAACACATAATTTTTTATCCTCCCTGTGCTAGTCATGAATAGCTTTATACATCTTCTAGCGCTTCTCAAGATGTTCCTAAACCTTTAGATGTATCTGCATGATATTTTCCACAAATGTGCTCACCTTCTTTTCATCTCCTTGTAGCCATGTTTCATCCTTCTATTTTCCATACACAATATCAAATGGTGAAGGAGTTAATTAAACAAAACATTTCTGAAAAGGATACTTATTGGTGGAATAATTAGAAGTATTATGTTGTAGGAGTGTTGAATGTAAACTAGTTGCTTGTCCCAAGCCTTTGTATGCTTTTGTTGGATTACTAAGAGGGGGGTGAATCAATAAGAGAGAAATAATCATTTTTAACCACAAAATGCAAGTGTTATATCAATGCATCATTATCATGCAATAGTTGCAGAGTAAATAAACAATGAACAAATGAAAAATCATACACATACATAGTACACCAATGTTTTTACGTGGAAACTCAAAGAAGGAGAGAACCACATAATGATTTTTCTTATATGTATTTAATAATTAAATTCATTGGAAGCACCAACTTCCTTTGTTTTCCAGCTACAACTGGAATGAGGCTCCAACCCCCTAGTTTCTTAGGCTAAAACCTTAAGGAAGCTCCAACTCCCCAATTCTCTAGCTACAACCAGAAGGAGGCTACAACCCCCTAGTTTCTTAGGCTTCAACCTGAGGGAAAATAAAAATCCCCAATTCTCTGGCTACAACTAGAAGGAGGCTACAACCCCCTATGTTCTTCGGCTACAACCGGAAGGTGGCTAAAACCACATGTCGTTTCCCCGCCCAACCGCCTTGAAATAAAAGTAGAATGATGAAACCACTGCCACACTATCACTATGAGATATACTGATGTAAACCTGTACCAATCAACTTATAATCAACCTATACCATAAACAAGTGCATCAACTCATGCACCAACCTGTACCAAATAACCTGTAATCAACCTGTAGCATAAACAAGTGCATCAACCATGCACCAACCTGTACCTTAACCTCAAAACAAATACCTCATCAATTTCATCATCCAAATCAGATTTGTAACTCTATAAGAGACCTGGTGTATATAATCACATACCCGCAAACCTTCCTTAACTTTAACAACAAGAGACTATCATTTTATCAAACTTTACTTTAGTCTCACATGAATAATTTTGGATTAATCAACAACCCTAACTTGAAATAATCATAACTATGCACCTGTAATGAATAAAGATCTGAAAAATGGTACACAATGTTATTCAGTGTCTTTTATGCAATTCCTCCGGATTTCACTACTTGGAACCTCTCTGAAAAAGAGTTATAAAAAAAATGACATACCTTGTTGAATTTTGGCTTATTCTAGAGATCGAGCCTGTAGAGAATTCCCCGCATGGAATATTTTTTGTATAGATATGGAAATGGTAAAAAACATGCTACGGAATGTACTCTAACCAATACATTTGGTCTTACTAAATTTGGATTTGTTATGAATAAGTTTTGGCATTTTTACCTGAAACACTTGTTTTAGACTAGTTTCAGGACTAGCCACAAACCTTTTTTTCCATGAAGTGTAACTCAAAAAATACAATGACCCACAAGATGAAATGTTTATCACAACTACTAGGATATTTTTACTCAATGGTATCCCAATTTTATGGTTTGAATCATTCTAGAAAAAATGTTATTTTGAAATGGTGAGATGGCCTGTAAATAACATATCGTAGAAAGCATCATTAAAATAATTTATCCTCCCTTGAATTTTGACCTTATTTACTTCACCTTTCCTTTGAAATTCGGCTTAGATATCATTTGGTTACCTCAATCACTTGTATATATTCAATATGCTCAAGTGTGATTAAAATGAGAGACCCTTGTCTCTTATTTATACTTTTATGTAGCTTCCTCAAGGGGTTACCTTCTAACCATCTTAAACCAGTTTCCTTATTTTAGGGTTAACCCACTTCTAAACACTTGTCCACTTACTATTTCTCCATTAACTTTATTATTTAAATAATTTATTTTGTATCCACTTTGACTTATAATACACTCATCACTTCACTTTATTATTTTCCTTCTAAAATATCTTAAACAACTTTCCTTATTTTAGGGCTAACCCACTTCTAACCACTTGTCCACTTAGTAATTTATCCATTAAATTTATTATTTAAATAATTTAATTTGTATCCACTTTTAATTATAGTACACTCATCACTTCACTTTGAATCATCATCATTGCTCAACTTACAACGGGTTTTCATAGGAGTGGAAACTGGTTTGCAATCTTCCATTCCGAACCTCTTTAGCATTTATCTGATATACTTAGTTTGAGAAATAAAAATTCCTTGGTTTCTTTGATGTATCTAAAGTCCCCAGAAAGAAGGATAGTTCTCCAAGTTATGAAATTTCAAATTCATTCTGCATATTCTTTGCAAATTTCTGGCTTAACCTGTCATCAATACTTCCAAAAATAATATCATCAACATAAACTTCAATTAATAAAATACCATCTTGAGTTACCTTGATGTAGAGGTTATTGTCCGCACTTCATTTTTTGAACCCTTCGTGATGTAGATATTTATCGAGTCTAGAGTACCATGTTCTAGGAACTAGTTATTCAATGTAGACTTCTTCTTCAAATTCTCTGTTCAGAAAATACGATTCCACGTCCATATCTGTCCATACTGTTCAAGACTTTGCTACAAAATTGTCCATAATTTTGATTCATATGTCACTGTATTATCATGAAGTACTAATTTAACTTATTAAACTATAATATTGTACTTTTGCAAACTGAATGCACTGAATATGTCTACTTAAATTTTGCAAGCTGTTCAAAGGATGGTTCTATGGTTTGTCTTAGCTACCGCATAGAATGCCCCTGCCTATTATTCATATTATCTGGGAGTCTCTAAGCCAAATGGCTCAGAACAATTCCTGCTCTGAAGTGTATTCATCATCATATTCATTAGTAGATTCATCATCTATCTGAGCTCTAACTTCTTTCTTTTTGTCTGTGGATTCATCTTTCACTATAGTGCCCAAAAGTAGAATCTCTTGAACATGTTCCTTACTTACCTATCCTTCTTTTATTTCAGTTATTTTCCAAATATTTGTGTATCTGACATCTTTCCTTTTCTCTGTGGAATTTTCTTCATCTCGTTTTATTTCCAATCTTGCGATCTCTGGGAATTGGTCTTTATTCACGTGTTCTTCATGTTTTGAACAACCACTGTCAACATACCAACCACGCTTCTTCTACTTAGCTTGTAGGGCGAGTGTGCATTATTCATTGCTATACTGATTCTTCTTTCTTATCAATGTTCTCTTCTAATGCTCATGTCTTTGACTATTGTTGTTATGTTGTGGTTCTCTAGGAGGGACTATCATTCTACAATATTTGGCCATGTGTCCAAAGTTATTGCACTTGTAGCATTCCACTTCAATGCGCAATGATTCAAACTTATTGTAGCTTCTTCTCTTTGTTTCACTAGGCCTTCTTGGAAAACCATTTTGTGTATGAATTTCAAATTTGTTTATGTTGCTACTATTAGCTCTGCAATTTACAACTTTATGTCCAAAATTATTGCATGCATAACATAAACCCAAAAACATAGTTTGATACTTGGGAGTTGAAGATCTTCTGAAAGGAGTTACTCTTATGAATCCTTCTTCTTCCTGAGGCCTATTTGTTTATGTCAGTCGTTGATTATAAAATATGAATCTTCTCAATGGAGGAGTGTCCCTGAAATATTCCTTGTTGGTCATCCTATCCCCTTTGATTGTTTTTGCATAAATTTTTCGATATGTTTCTTGTTATGTTTCTTTGTGATGCAGGAGCATCGCCAACATCAAGCGAGCCAACGCGGAAGACAACGGACAGCTGGACAAGCACCAACACGAATTTTGAAATTACTTTAAAGTTGATGTGTGAACATAAATGTGGCAATTTAATGAAGCGCACTTGTAAAATGTAAATGGACCTTGAGCCTTTATCTCTCGTCCTTAGTAGGTAGAAGGCATTTAAAGTAGTTAATGCAGGTAGATAGAATTTAATTCTAGATTAGACAGTTTTAGAGCACAAGAGGGAAACAGGATATAGACACCCTCATTGTGTATTGTAACATTATGAAGCAACATTGTTGAAGAGAGCAAGAGCATATAAAGAGTTGTGTAAGAACACCCATGTACAAATATTTGAATTAATAGAAAGAGTTTGATTCAAATTCATAGTTCTGTGTTTGTTTTCTGTGTATTGATGATGAATGATATGCTCATGAATGGTTGCTTCCTACTATACATTTGCTTTATGTGTTGTGTATGTGATTTCATGTTTGAGTTTGAAGTCTGAACGAAAGAAGAAATGAGTTTCAATTGTTTCTCTATTTGAGTAAGAATTCCTGCAAGGAGTGCAGTTAAAGTGTCCACAAGGAGTGCGTCGACAAGAATTCAGGGTTGTGTCTTTGAAGCTCAGATAGTTTGACTTTTGTCCTCATTTCCTCAAAAGTGTAGTTGGGCATAGAAGCCATGCAAGGAGTGCGCAGGCCAAGGAAAATTTCAGGGTTGCAAACTTGAGTGAACTGTTGAGAGATTGTTGCTACAGGGGTGTGCAGAGTCGAAAGGATTCAATAACTTGGAGTGTTTGAAAGTCTGTCGCAAGGAGTGCGTGTAGGGATCTTCTGATGGTTCAGAGTTGGACAAAGCTCAGGAGGTATAGGAACTTCGAGTAATCATAAAGAGAAGCAGAGGGAGCTTGTGTTGTGAAGTGTTTAAGCAGGTGCCGTAAGTTTGCGTGTAGGTGGACGAGTTCCATGGAGGAACACTTGGTAATTCACGGGAATCGCCAAGGAGGGACGGACGATCGGAATTCTCCGAGGAGAATTCACGAAATTTCGTTAACCGTTAGATCTCACAGAGGAGCAGGGGAGATACGGTGAAGTATTCCCAAAAGGTTCAAATCTCAAGAGGGAAGGATCATAGATCCGAGTCACAAGGATCGTCGGATTTACACGTGGAATCATGTATCGGGGTTTTGTAGAGTGAAGTCTCGTAAACACTGCATCAGGAATCGCGAAATCGCGAAACACGATATCCTGATAGCCAAAGGGATAGTGTGGACCACAGTGGAGTCGGCGAAGTGGACAGGTGGCACACCATATCGGGGTTTCGTGGTGAGAATTCCCAAAGCATATGAATTAGGATCTACGATATTGTGAACTCTAAAATGTCGATGGAGTGAAGGACCATTGAAAATTCAAAATTCGCACGTGCATCAGAGTTTCGGCAGATAGGGATTCGGGAGTCATAGAATCGAGTTGTTTGACATTGCGAGTGCTGAAATCGCGATAGGGAAAGTCCCGAAGGGAAAAGGCAAGGGTCAGTGTTGACTTATATCGGGTTTTGGGGATTCGTGGAACCAACGCTCGACCACTGACCTCGCGAAGTCACGAAGTCCAATCTCCCGATTGTGAAGAGGGGGATCCCACGAGGAGTGCTATGGGTGCCGATTTCCCGATAGGGAAATAGAAGAGTTGTTTGGAGTTCTTCAGGGCCGTGGTAAAGGAAATATCTTGTGTGTTGATGTGAACCTCCCGACTTGCGGGTTGTGTAGGGAGGGGGTTGACGTCAGTGTGGTATTAGAGTGCAAAAAGCTTCTTTTCTTTCTATAGCAGAGAAAGAGAATTCACCATGCCACCAAGAAGAAGGGACATGCAATCACCCGATCCAGAGGATAGGGAAATGTCGAGAAGAAGAGGGAGGCAGATGACAGATCCAGTTATGGAGAGAGAGATGTGTGATCTCCGAGCTAGACCCAAAGACATGGAGATAGCGCAAAGATGCACAGTTAGTGCGGGGGATCTCGTTGATTCCAAGAGTGAGATTGAGGTTGAACGTGAAGAAGAAGTTGTAGCTGAAGATGCATCAAACGAACGTTTGATCAGAGCTATTGCGAGGATGGGTGCAAGAGAAAAG
Source organism: Picea glauca (assembly GCA_000966675.3). Taxonomy (NCBI): domain Eukaryota; kingdom Viridiplantae; phylum Streptophyta; class Pinopsida; order Pinales; family Pinaceae; genus Picea; species Picea glauca. The sequence continues at coordinate 191,067 of JZKD02S0613076.1, forward strand.
ATGGACATTCCAGTTTATGAGGGAAACTTAGATGCAGAAAAGCTCCTAGACTGAATTAGAGCTCTAGACACATACTTTGACTATGAAGATGTCGAAGAAGACAAGAAAGTCAAGCATGTTGTCGCTAGATTGAAAGGACATGCAGTATTGTGGTGGGATGAACTACAAGCTGACAGACGTTGCAAGGGAAAACAAAAGATCAAAAGATGGGATAGAATGATCGTGAAGATGAAGGAAAAATTCATCCTCAGGTACTATCAAATTACTCTGTTCAGGAGGATGTAGAACCTGAGACAGAAGCTGATGAGAGTGAAAGAATACACTGAGGAATTCTATAAACTGAACATCAGGGAAGGTCATCGAGAGAGCGATGATGAAAAAGTTTCCAGATATATGAATGGCATGAGATATGATATCCAGGACGAGATGAGCATGGTAACCATCCGAACGGTGGAAGATGCTTATCAGATGGCTCTGAAAATGGAGGAGAAGTTGAGCCGAAAGCAGAGTCAGAGAGGCCGAGGTAGAAGTCACCTAAGAGGCAAGTCAATTTCCCAAGATAAATATCAGAAGCCCAAGGAAGATTGGAAGAAACCTCAGACACGAACTGAGAGAGGTGGAACCTCACAGAGAGGACATCATACTGAGAAGAGAGGAGATTATGCTGATAATAACACTTTTCCTCGTACTAGAGGCAGAGTAAGAGGAAGAGGTGGAGTAATCACATGCTTCACATGTGGAAAGAATGGGCACAAGTCTTACGAGTGACCAGAAAAAAATAAGGAGATTGGGGAAGCTCACATCACTGAAGCACAGAGGCGAGATGTTGAGGTAGAAGACGCTGAAGGCAGAAGATCGCTTATGATGCGGAAAGTCCTTTTGACACCAAAGAAGGAGGTGGTGAGTTCAGTCCAAAGGACCAGACTTTTCAGGACTGCCTACAAAACCAAGGACAGGGTGTGCAAGGTCATCATAGACAGTGGTAGCACGGATAATCTCGTTTCTACAGAGATGGTAGAGAAGCTGGAGCTGGAGACGATTGATCATACGAGCCCATACAAAGTTTCGTGGCTACAAAAAGGACACCAGGTAACTATCACTAAACAATGTTTAGTTGAATTCAAGATAGGAGGATATAATGATAAGATACTATGTGATGTCATTCCTATGGATGTTTGTCATCTATTGCTGGGTAGACCATGGCAATATGAAAAAAATGTGATTCATGATGGGAGAATGAACACATACACCCTAGAGAAGAATGGGAGGAAACACATGTTAATTCCAATTAAGGATAAGGAGGTGAAGTCGGAAGTAAGCAACACTATACTTCTCATGAGTGGGAAGGAACTTCTTACAGAGGTGGAGAAGAAGGAGGATCCACAGTTTATAGTGGTCAGGAAACCAAAGATTGTTATGACTAGCACTAGAGTGGATGATTTACCAGAAGAAATTCAGGGACTGCTGGGAGAGTTCGCTGATATAATTGTGGACGAATTACCTCGTTCATTACCACCAATCAAGAGTGTGAGTCATCATATTGATATCATACCAGGAGCCAGTTTTCCAAACAAAGCCGCATACAGATTGACACCAAAAGAGAATGAAGAGGTTAAAAGACAAGTCCAGGAGTTGTTGGACAAAGGTTTGGTCAGGGAAAGCGTGAGTCCATGTGTTGTTCCAACAATACTCAGTCCGAAGAAAGATGAAGGCTGGAGGATGTGTACTGACTCAAGGGAGATTAATAAGATAACCATCAGGTACATATTTCCATTGACAAGAATGGATGATCTGATGGATTGCTTGAGTGGAGAAAAATATTTTTCAAAGATCGATTTGAAAAGCGGTTATCATCAAATTCGCATGAGAGAGGGTGATGAGTGGAAGACAACATTCAAAACCAACGAAGGGTTGTATGAATGGATTGTTATGTCATTTGGCTTAACAAATGTGTCGAGTACCTTCATGAGGTTGATGAACGAAGTCCTGAGGGAGTTCATCGGAAAATTTTTCATTGTGTATTTGGATGACATACTGATTTACAGTAAGACAGTGGCAGGGCATCTGAAGCATCTGGCTATAGTGATGCATAAGTTATAGAAGGAGGAGCTGTTGATAAACATGAATAAGTCCTCATTCATGAAGACAAAACTCATTTATTTGGGGTTTGTTATTTCGGCAAATGAGTTGAGGATGGATCCAGATAAGGTGGAGGTAATTAAGAATTGGCCATCACCAAAGAACATATTTGAGGTGAGAAGTTTTCATGGATTGGCTAGTTTCTACCGAACGTTCATCAAGAATTTAAGTGGAATTAGCACAGCGATGATGGACACAGTGAATAAAAGACACAAATCCTTTCACTGGACTGAAGAGGCTGAGAAGAGTTTTAATCTGTTGAAGAGGAAAATTATGGAACAACCAGTTTTGGTGTTGCCGGATTTCCGAAAGACATTTCAGGTGAAATGCGATGCAAGTGGATTTGCAATCGGGGCAGTCTTGAGTCAAGAATACAGGCCAATCACATACTTCAGCGAGAAGTTGAATGAAGCAAAAGTAAAATACTCCACTTATGATAAGGAGTTTTATGCTATCATACAGACATTGAAGAAATGGATGCATTACTTGATCCCGAAAGAGTTTGTATTGTACAGTGACAATCATGCATTGCAGTTTGTGACTCAACAGGAGAAGTTGAATCAGAAACATGTCAAATGGGTTGAGTATATGAAGAATTTCACTTTTGTGATTAAACATATTTCTGGTACTGCTAACAAAGTGGTTGATGCTTTGAGCAGGAAGTGTTTGCTGTTGCAGGAGTTCAGAGTCAAAACATTGGGTTTTGATGATCTCAGGAACATGTATGCAGATGATCAGGATTTTAAGGAAGTGTATGAAGCAGCTAAGAATCTGATTCTCAGAGATAGAAGCCAGTGGATAGAATACGTGATCCAGGAAGGATTGTTGTTCAAGGGCAATCAATTGTGTATTCCAAAATGCTCCATGAGGGAGAATTTACTGAAGGAGAAACACAGTGGAGGATTGGCAGGGAACTTTGGTCATGACAAGACGTTCACAAAGTTGAATGAGTCATATTTTTGGCCAGGAATGCGAGCAAACATCAAGAGATTTGTGGATAGATGCAAAATTTTCCATCATTCGAAGGGGAGGAAGCATAATGCGGGATTCTATCAACCGTTGCCCATACCAAAGAGGCCGTGGGATGCAATTAGAATGTATTTCATATTGGGGTTTCCAAGAACACAAAGAGGTGTTGATTCAATCTTTGTGGTGGTGGATAGATTTTCCAAGATGGCACACTTCATTCCATGTCAGAAGACTAGTGATGCAACTCACATTGCAAATCTGTTTTTCAATGAAGTCATTCGACTTCACGGCTTACCAAGGAGTATAGTTTCTGATTGAGACACAAAATTCATAGGGCATTTTTGGAGGACCTTGTGAAAGAAGCTGGGAACTAAATTGTCATTTAGTTTGTCTTATCATCCTTAGACGGATGGACAGACAGAAGTGGTGAACATAATTCTGGGAGACTTGCTGAGAAGCTTGGTGATAGAGCACCATAACCAGTGGGACCATATATTACCACAGGCAGAATTTTCTTATAACGATTCAGTTAACAGGAGCACAGGGAAGAGACCATTTCAGGTTGTCTATGGTATGCAGCCGAGAGGAATTTCTAAACTGAGGGATTCAAAACAGACTATGACTAGGAGCACTAGTGAAGAAGAATTTGCAGAGGCAATGAAAGAACTTCACAGCCAGGTGAAGGAGCGATTGCAGAATTCAAGCCAGGAGTATAAGCGCAGAGCAGATCAACACAAGAGACAACTTCAGTTTGAGGTTGGTGACTTGGTTCTGGCACATTTGAGGAAGGAAAGGTTCCCAAGAGGAACATATAATAAGCTGAAGATGAAGAAAATCGGGCCATGTAGGGTCTTGAAGAAATTTGGGGCAAATGCTTATGAGATTGAATTACCCGATGGGATCGGAATTTCTCCGATATTCAATATCTCGGATTTGTACTCGTATAGAGCTGGAGAAGAAGAGACTAGAGATGAGTATCCGGTGATCCAGTGGATGAAGCAGATGCCAGTTGTAGATAAGCCGCAGATGGAGAGCATACTGGACAAGAGAGTAAGCAAGAGGACCAGGAGGAAAGAATATTTTGAGTATATGGTCAAGTGGAAGAACCATCCAGTGGAAGATGCTAGCTAGGAGAGCGAAGAAGAGATACTGAAGCATGGGCAGACTGTGCACGAGCTCATGGACATGAGCCCATGAAAAGTTTCAAGTGAAAGAGTATGATGCAGGAGCATCACCAACATCAAGTGAGCCAACATGGAAGACATCAGACAACTAGACAAGCACCAACACAAATTCTGAAATTACTTTAAAGTTGATGCACAAAGATAAATGTGGAAATTTAATGAAGCGCACTTATAAAATGTAAATGGACCTTGAGCCTTTAGCTCTCGTCCTTAGTAGGTAGAAGGCATTTAAAGTAGTTAATGCAGGTAGATAGAATTTAATTCCAGATTAGACAGTTTTAGAGCACAAGAGGGAAACGGGATATAGACACCCTCATTGTGTATTGTAACATTATGAAGCAACATTGTCGAAGAGAGAAAGAGCATACATAGAGTTGTGTAAGAACACCCATGTACAAATATTTGAATTAATAGAAAAAGTTTGATTCAAATTCATGGTTCTGTGTTTGTTTTCTGTGTACTGATGCTGAATGATATGCTCATGAATGGTTGCTTCCTGCTATACATTTGATTTATGTGTTGTGTATGTGATTTCATGTTTGAGTTTGAAGTCTGAACAGAAGAAGAAATGAGTTTCAATTGTTTCTCTATCTGAGTAAGAATTCCTCCAAGGAGTGCAGTTGAAGTGTCCGCAAGGAGTGCGTTGACAAGAATTCAGGGTTGTGTCTCTGAAGCTCAGATAGTTTGACTTTTGTCCTCATTTCCTCAAAAGTGCAGTTGGGCACAAAAGCCGTGCAAGGAGTGGGCAGGCCAAGGAAAATTTTAGGGTTGCGAACTTGAGTGAATTGTTGAGAGATTGCTGCAGCAGGGGTGCACAGAGTCGAAAGGATTCAAGCACTTGGAGTGTTTGAAAGTTTGCCGCAAGGAGTGCGTGCAGGGATCTTCTGATGGTTCATAATTGGACAAAGCTCAGGAGGTATAGGACCTTCGAGTAATTGTAAAGAGAAGCAGAGGGAGCTTGTTATGTGAAGTGTTTAAGAAGGTGTCGTAAGTTTGCGTGCAGGTGGACGAGTTCCATGGAGGAACACTTGGTCATTCGCAGGAATCGCCAAGGAGGGATGGATGGTCAGAATTCTCCAAGGAGAATTCACGAAATTCCGTGAACCATTAGATCTCACAGAGGAGAAGGGGAGATACGGTGAAGTATTCCCAAAACGTTCAAATCTCAGGAGGGTAGGACCGTAGATCTGAGTCACAAGGACCATCAGATTTACGCGTGGAATCGTGTATCGGGGTTTCGTAGAGTGAAGTCTTGTAAACACTACATCAGGAATCGCGAAATCACAAAACACGATATCCCGACAGCCAAATGTTGGCAAATATTGAACAAGCAACGAATGTGTATTGATGGTTGTTGTCATTGATGGCAACAACGGAGTTGGCGTGCAGAAGAGAAGGAAGACAGAGATCCACAACCACAGGATCTCATTCAAAWTTCCCGAAAGAACRAGGGCCGTCAGATCAGACAGAARCTGCGAGGGAGATATTCCATCGGGAAAARCCAAGGTGAAATCYCGATTGAATCTGGACCGTCAAATCCAGAAAGGATCAGGACCGTTGATCACAGCTCTGTACGGATCGGGGTTCGGGACTTTGAAATGTCCAAATCACTCGTCAACGAAAACCCCGAAATCGCGATTTGATCGCAGTCGTTAAATTAAGCAGGGATCTGGACCGTTCATTTGTATGGACGCGTGGCAACCAAGAGGCTACATCGGAGATTCGGGGATCGGGATTTCATAATGCAAGAACACAATGCAACGAA
>JZKD02S0613076.1:205532-244111 GCA_000966675.3 Picea glauca
ATACAACAACTGATCTCTATAAAGTAGACTAAGATTTTTCAGTAAAAGAAAAGTTAAAAATTGATTGATAGCTCAAATACTGATTCACCCCCCCCTCTCAGTATTTTCCAACACCAAAGGGATAGTGTGGACCACAATAGAGTCGGTGAAGTGGACAGGTGGCACACCATATTGGGGTTTCGTGGTGAGAATTCCTGAAGCATATGCATTAGGATCCGCGATATTGTGAACTCCGAAATGCCGATGGAGTGAAGGACCGTTGAAAATTCAGAATTCGCGCGTGCATCGGAGTTTTGGCATATCGGGATTCGGGAGTCAGAGAACCGATTTGTTTGACATCGCGAGTGCCGAAATCGCGATAGGGAAAGTCCCGATGGGAAAAGGAAAGGGTCAGCGTTGACTTATATTGGGTTTCTTGGATTCGTGGAACCAACACTCGACCACTCACCTCGCGAAGTCGCGAAGTCCGATCTCCCGATTGTGAAGAGGGGGATCCCATGAGAAGTGTTGTGGGTGTCGATTTCCCGATAGGGAAATAGAAGAGTTGTTTGGAGTTCTTCAGGGTCTTGGTAAAGGAAAGAGCCTGTGTGTTGACGTGAACCTCTCGACCTACGGGTTGTGTAGGGAGGGCGTCGACGTCACTTTGGATCTTGATGTCTTTTCTGTCTGATTGTATCCAAGTATGAACTTGTCATGATTAGGCCTTTGACTGCTGATAATGTCATCCAAAACTTTTGAGTTGTTCTGCATATTTTTCTTTTGAAGATCCTTTCTCAATGTGGCAATCTCTGCATCCAAATTTCCAATGATCCCGTCTCTTTCTTCTAACTGTTCTTTGATTGCTTCTTCAATTATTTTATATTCTTCTATTTGAACCATCAATTTCATGATGATATTCTCTAGTTCTTGAGTGTCTTCCTTCTTGTCTAGTTCTACTTGTAGCTTCTCGTTTTTCCTCTTTTCTCTTCTTATAACTTCTATGGCAGTCAACAATTCTTCTTGGTAGTCAACTTCTGCCTCTTCATATTCTTCTTCGATGTCTTGTTGATCAGAGTCTTCTAATACCATGAATATAACTCTTTATGTCTCACTGTCACTAAATTTATCTTCATCTGATGAGGAGATGTCTTCTTTGGTGCATAATCTTTTCTTGAAAACTTTATTTGTGGTTCCTCTGCCTTTATATGTTTTTTTTTTTCTATTTGAGTAATCTTCATCATTACCATTATTTGTATTATGAGGAAATTTGTTAAGAAAATGACCAATACCATCACAATTAAAACAAATCATTGGAAGCTTTCCCTTATATCTTTTGTCGGTTCCCTTGTTCAATCTCTTGACAAAATTGGACATTTCTTCATCATCTTCCGAGATGTCACTGCTGCTTCTATGTTCTTTTTCTTTTTTCTTTCCGTTTTGCTTTGACCTTTTGGATGCTTTAAAAGATGCTTCTTTTATAGCTGGATTTTCCCGTTCAGTTCTCATTTCATATGCTGTGAATATTCCATTTAGTTCGTCCATGCTTATTGAGTCTAGATCTGCTCTTTATTTTAGTGCTGATATCTTAGGATAAAATCTCATAGGAAGAGATCTTAGTACCTTTTGAAAAATTACAAATTCTTTAATTTGTTCTCCTAATCCTATGATTGCATTTACTGTTTCATCAAATCGTAAGAACTAAGCTGCAATATTCTCATCTTCCTTCATCTTTAGTTGTTCGAACTAACCTCTGTAAGTTTGAAGCTTTGTTTCTTTGACTTTTGAATCTCCTTCATAAATATTTTGAATTTTGTCCCAAATCTCTTTAGTGGATTTACAATGCATAACTTTAGTGTATACCAATTCACCAAGACCATTCAAAATCAAATTTGTGGCTTTGGAATTATTTTGAGTGAGTTTTATTTCTCTTTCACTTGTTTTTGAAACTGTTGGTTCTTTGTATCCATCTACTATAGATTGCCAAATTTCAAATCCATGTGCCTATATATATGTTTTCATCCTTCTGCTCCAAAATGCATAATTCTGTCCATCAAACTGTGGTATTACATGTGTATACATGTTGTTGCACTCCATGATCTACCTTTCAGTGGTTAAACTGATTCTTGAAGGAACCCACTCCAATACCAAATTGTTGGATTACTGAGGNGGTGAATCAATAATAGAGCAATAATCCCTTTTAACCACAAAATGAAATTTTTATATCAATGTATCATTATCATTTAAAGATTATGGATTGTTGTTAGTTTATCGCTTGTGGATTCCTTTCATTTTCACATACGTTGTTCCTTTTATCAAATTCACATTTTCTATTCCTTTCGCTTAATTCTCATTTGTTGTTCCTTTCGTTTAAATCACATTTGTTGTTCCTTCTTAAATGTACAGTAGATCATTGTTCTTTCTACTAGGTTAAATAATCATTGAGAGATTGATTCATTAAGTTTTTTCATAGATTAGATTCTTGTTTCTTAGATAAATGAATTCAACAAATTGATTGATGTTTTGATTTATGGTCTGTTATTAATCAGATTACAGTTCTATTGAGTGATTTATTAGTTTCAAAGTTTTTAATGAATGAACAAGAACTTGATTATTGCAGTAGTTTAGATTGACTCAGATTTACTTTAGTTGAATTATCTACAAGATTTAAAACTCTACAACTATCTGCATAGACTTTGCTGACATTCTTGAAAGAGAAGAATAATCCTCGGTTGATAAATTAATGTCAGAATAAGGTTGTTTTTAGGACATCTTTAGAGCCCAATAATCTGCAACAACAACCTCATAGTAATTTTGCACGAGTAGTTACACCCCTAAAACTATTTTTCTATATTGTTTTAAAAAGAAACAACTTGAAAACTAGAAGCATCTCATGATGATTCACTGTTTCAACAACACTTAAAATTCACTCCTTCTTAAGACCTGAAAATAATAAAAATAAAATTTAATTAGAAGAAAATCTCATAAACCCATTCTAGACAATCTACAAAATCTACGATTATGTAGCTAGTCTAAATAAACATGAAAACAAATTCCTTTGCAACAAACCAATCAAACCATTAAATCTAAAAATTTGTTTACCAATTCAAACATACGAAAAAGAGGATTCTGTCATTTCCAAATTCATAACAACATTGAAATTAGTTGATTTTTTAATAATGATGCCCATATATTTCTTGGATCTCTTGTTCACCCTAAGAGAATTTTGTTGCAGATCGTCTCTCAAATACAAATTTTCTCTTTCCAAATCTCTATTTCGAGCCAAAACTTGGTTAAGATGTGCTTGCAAGTATGGGATGTCCTGATAATATCTTTGAATCCATGTGAAGCACTGTTGGGTTTGTATTTTGACTATTTTATTACGATGATAGAATCTTTTTTTCACCGATATTATATATGATATGCTTCACATTGGCCATTTTGAAGGAGTTTCAAAGGTTTTTATATCGATTCATCATGGATTCTCATCAAGTATGTGTAATTGATGTTTTTACAATGATTTTGATCTCAATTCCGTTTAGTTTGATGTTTACAAATATTTAATGCATGGTTTGTGTGTAACAGAGAAAAATTACGGTCCGATCCTCCATCTGGTATCTCATCTGACACTTCATCTAGCACCCCATCTGGTACGTGATCCGACACTCCATCTAGCACATGATCCAACACTCAGAGCACACTAGAGATGATGGTTGGTACATTGGCGGCCTGTGGTGGACTAATCAACGATCTAGGTTTTGTGCCCCCTTGTGGCCTCTAGCTACAGAGCTCGATACACCTCAGATTGGGCGATTATGCTAATCGTTGAGTGGCTCACGGATTTTCTAGAAGCTAAATCTATTAGAATCTCATTTAATGAATTTTCCATTTTTCGAGGAGGTCGACCCTTCTAGTAGTCGACCTATCGAGTTGTAAGTTACCATAGACAACATTTTTAAAGAAGAATTTCATTGTGTAATTCAGACATTTATCTGCAAACTTGTGTTCCAGACTTCATTTTTAATTAATGATAGAATTGCATTGAGTTAAGCATGTGTTTTGTTGTTGGAGAGTAGCCACGACATGCTGGGGGGCCCACCAGTGGTCTGGGTGACTATATATATATATATCATGTGTTTTATTTTCTTAGTTAGAATTTCTACTTGTTTCCTTGTTGTATGCATTTTTTTTTTTAGTTTCAATTACTGTACATGTTAATTATAAATTGATTATCTAATTAGTATTTCTTTAAATTGTAGATTGCTTATAGGCGCTGGTTATTTATCATGTAGTGTTTCTTATTTCTTAGCAATGAATTGTCCTACAGGATACTAACTTAGATAATACATTGAAGTATAGTTAATTTGGTTTTAGCAATTGAAACAAAGTATTATTTAGATAGAGGATTAGTGTAAACAAAGTTTTAATTATCGTTTGCAATCTATGATGGATTAATAGTTTCAATTTTTTTTATCTCTAATCAAGATGAATTTAATTACCAGTTCAGTTAAATCTTCATAGATATATTTTGTTCATTAATTTTTCCTTAGTATGTTAGGATATCAATAAAATTTGGGGTTATATTTTCTAAAAGCATTCTACTTTTGAAATCAGAGTTTTAATGATAGGATTAGTTCAGTTTAGATTATAAAATCTCAGTTATGGATTTGAATTGAAATTTTAATGAGAAGAGTGGATTTCTATTAATATTTTTAATCACGAGTTCATTTTCTTGAATTAGTATAAGAGTGTTTTAATTGTTGATGATTAATGCATGAAGTTTAGAGATCACATGGACTTCCAAGATACTTAGTGTTCTTTCTATGATTAAAAATATTTCTTTAGATTTCTTGATTCACACTTTCCATTTCTCTATAGAATTAAGCATTGAATTAATCCCACTTGAACTGTCACTAATAGTCAAATGCCATCATGATGCCATTCGACATAGAAGATATAATCATCATCTTTGAATTCTCTTTTTCCTGTTATTGCAAATTAGGAATAGTTTTGATTAATTAGAATATGAATATAATCATGATTCTTTTTTATTAAGTAGGTTAATATTTCTCCTTTGCAAAATAGAAATGATTATGAGTTCTTTTAAGAATAGATTTTACTAGTCGAAATAGTCTTGATAAATTAGTTGTCTACTTGCTTATTTGCTTAAAGATAAAAAGATCAAAAGTAATTTACTTGTTGTTGTTTATTAGGTTGAATAGATTAACTTGTTTAAAATAGGTTATGATTTGTTCTTTTATAAATAATCCATCAAGCCATTGTTTGAAGTTGCTTAGGGTAAATAGTTCAAGCTCATTAATAGGATTTTCTGATTGATAAAAATGAAAAGAGTCATCTCTTAAGTAGATTGATACTTAGGTAGACCATCCCCTTAGTTAAATAATACTTCCATTAGATTTTCTACCTTGGCTCATACAGTGCCACAACTCTAAGTTTACTTACCCCGGGTTTACAATTTAATTGAGGCAATTAGTGCATATAGAATACCCATCATTTTTGGCGTCGTTGCTGGGGAGTTGTCTTAAGGTAGGAAACAGTTAGGAAGTATATCATTTCTGAACCTTAGCATTAGTTTGGTGGTAGGGGAACTTTAAGACGAGAGGTAAGATTCTGCGCATCTGTTATATCAAGTTCCCCCAAACCCAATGGTATTTTTTCTTCTTTTCTTTCATGAATAAACATAGGGACCCAAAGGGAAAATACATTAAAACCAAACCAAATCTTTCTACCAAGGTTCCTTCTAACCTTTTTGGAGGAAGGAACACTCCACCCATAAACTCCACAGATAGATACCAGAAAGTAAGGGTCATCTCAAACCAAAGAGATAAAGCAGTCTTTGAAGAGATCAAAACAAAGAGCACTATAGAGTAGAAAATTTAAGCATCAATAGTAGTGGGACATGAGGCAAGACCACTCAAGCATTCATTAGAATCAACCAACACAACTTCTTTTTTTTCACCACCATCAGGGGACCCTAACTTTGTAGACATCATTGACCTTGAACAAGTGAATACTTTGTTTGGTAGTTCAACCAATATAATTGTTTCCCAGAAACCAAAACTTACAAAATGCCAAAAAAAAAAAACTTTTTCCTGCCACCCTCAAGGATTCCGCACTAAGATGGTTGATGGGGTTTGGAGAGTCCAGTATTAGGTCTTGGGAATGCATGAAGATATATTTATTAAAAAATACCAAGACTGCAAGTCCAAGGATTCTCGTAATGATATTTTCAAAATCCAACAATTAGAGGACAAAAATATCGAGGATTACATGGAACAATTTGCTTATATATCATAGAAATCGAAGTACCATGACCTTCCATATGATGCAGTTAGGGATATTTTCCTTAAAGGTATTCAGGAATAATACCTAGAGACACTCAACCTAATGGCATCAGGTGACATCTCCCATAAACCATTTTCTGAAATATGTGAAATGTGTAGGAATTACTGGAGGAGTAGAAAACGGGGAAGAGTGTTCGAGATCCTTATAATAGAAACCTAAAAGAAGTTAGTTCAGGTGGTATCACAAGGGTAGATACAGGGAACCTCCTAGATAACTTCAAAACATATATCTTAAGTACAATAGGTTCCTAGTTGGACACCCTGAATATTAAAAAGAAAGAGGAGGAGGAGAATTCAACAATGTGCTTATTTTTCCCAAGATGCAGGAGGAAAAATTCCTCAAGGGAATTCCCCTTAGATAATATTTCAGTTTGTGGCTTCTGCAATAAGGACGACCAAACTGAAAAGTTCCCATCACTGCCTGGTTTTTTATCCATCTAAAGAACTGGGGATCCCGGGGAATCCTCTTATGCACCTAGGAGGCCATGGCAGCCTAGGAGTCAGCCTACATACCCAGATCTAGAGCCTCAAGTTCCACCTTATTATCAACAACCACAATAGTGGAACTCAATGAGTTGGAAAAACTAGTCTACATAGTATCACCATCCTTGGCTACATGGATGGAGAGGAGGGCATACCCAAGGAAACCCTCAAGCTCTTCCTGTCCCTATGACCACTCATCCGTACCCCAAGTTTCCACTGAACATCCCGTAGCTTTTGCCAGGTTTTTTTTCCCCGACCTTTACCTCCTATTCCACAACAACCGCGCCAATACCAGAATGCAATCTTCCCAAGACCAACCTTATTACCAACACAACTAGTGCCGAACCCCAATAACAAACCAACTCAACCTCTTCACAATGTTGAGATGCAAGGCTTTTCGACGTATGCTATTTTTCCTATTCCATTGCAGGAGATTCAACTAAGGTTGGGAAAATTTCTGGATAGGAAGAGGCCTTCAGTAGTCATCCGGGAAGAAGAAGAAGAGGAAACCCCCAAACAACCCACGGATGACAGTAAGTGGGAAAATGTTATCATTCCTAAAGACCAGGAACCCAAGCTTCCCCAAAATGAATCTTCACAACTTACAAAGGCCCCTTGTTATCCAGAAAGATTAGTGATTGAGAAACCTACCACTCGACCATAATTTGACATTTTGAATGAATTGAAGAATATCTATGTCAAAATTCCCTTGCTAGAAGCCATAAATGACATTCTAATTTATAGTAAGGTGGTCAAATAATTGTGTATTAAGAGGCCAAGAAGGAAGCAAAAGGATCCTCCAACAATACATTTGATAGGAGAACTCTCTGAGTACATATCAGAGCAGCCTAGGGTTGAAAAATATGGGAACCTAGGGAACTTTGTAGTAACCATAACCATTAATAAGGTTCCCATAGGAAACACTCTCATCGACCTAGGGGCAGCCATAAATGTTATGACTATTACTACCTCAGAGGAATTACAGTTAAAACCTCTTCTTAGACCTACCCCAACTATTTTGGAATTAGTAGATAAGAAAAAGGTTATAGCTGAAGGAATCTTGGATGATATCATAGTTACATTAGCCTCATGGGAGTACCTAGTAGACTTTGTTGTCATTCATTCAAAGGATCCTACCAAATGGCATCCCATTATTTTTGGAAGACCTTAGTTGGCCACAACCAATGCATTTATTAGCTGTAGAGAAGGTGAAATGACCATCTCAAATGGACTTTCTATACGGAAGCTCACCATATACTGACCAACTCAACCTATCATGGAAAATATATGGTGTCTTGAATGTCCATACGAGAATGAGGACTTGAAAGAATCAATGTTTCCAAGTGATCATTCTTGGGCACTTCAGAAGAAAACAACGGAAAATGTGATAAATCAGTTTATTTCTACTATCACGTGTGTTGATTTTCCACAATCGTTCCCCCAATTTGAGTACATGTTTGGGGAAGAATTTAAAAAAAATTGGACCCATCGAATTTGTCTTCGACATATTTTATTTTTGATATAGATGAGTCTGCCACATCTTATACCATGGCTTATGAGATTATTGTAGGGAAATTTCTACATATAAATTCCAGACTGGATGCAGACCAACAAAAGCAGTTAGTAAATTTCCTTAAAGAACAATTAGGAGCATTCACCTGGGAATACACCAATATGAAGGGTATATACCTTGACACATGTATTCATCACATATATACCCAGGAAGAAGTAACACATGTTAGGCAACCACATAGAAGCATGAACTCGACACTCAAGGATATAGTAAAAGAGGAGATATAAAAGTTATTGAATGCCAAATTTATTTATCCCATCTCTGATAGTAAATGGGTATCCCCGCTTGTAGTGGTTTTGAAGAAAGTAACCAGGAAATGGAGAATTTTTGTCGATTTTCGGGAGCTTAACAAGGCCACTCTAAGGGATAATTTTCCTCTTCTTTTCATTGACCAAGTCTTTGATACCATGTCAGGAAATAAATACTTCTCCTTCCTAGATGGATATAGTAGGTACAACCAAATTCTCATAGAACCCAAGGATCACGAAAAGAATACCTTCACTTATCCTTGGGGAACCTATGCCTATAGGGTCTTACCACTTGGTTTGTGTAATACTCCTGCCACATTTCAATGAGCAGTAATAGGGATAGTTGTTGATCTTATTCATGATTGTGTGGAGGTATACATGGACGACTTTATAGTATATGGAAATAATTACCAGGAAGCCCTACATAATCTAGAAAAAGTCCTTATTAGATGTCAAGAAATGAACCTATCCTTAAGTCATGAAAAATGTAAAATGTTGTTGACTGAAGGAGTGGTCTTAGGACATCACGTTTCATTTGAAGGGATTAAAGTCGATCCTGCTAAGATTGAGGTAATCATAAAACTTCCACCCCCCAAGACTAAAAAAGAGGTGATAAGATTTCTTGGACGTGGCAGATACTACTGGTGATTTATTGAAAATTTCACAAAGATTGTTGCACCCATGTTTGGATTGTTAATAAAAGATGTTGATTTTGTTTGGACTGACCAATGTCAAACCACCTTTGAAACCTTGAAATCTAAGTTATCTGTGGCACCAGTTCTCAGGGGTCCCAATTGGGCCCTTCCATTTCACATATCTACCGATGCCTCTGATATTGCAATAAGAGGAGTATTAGGGAAGAAATAAGACCATCAGTCCTATGCCATTTATTTTTTGAGTAAGAACTTGTCCCCTGCCAAGTTAAAATATACAGTTACAGAAAATGAATTCTTAGAAGTGGTCCATGCCATCAATAAATTTCTCCATTACATCATAGGATACAAAGTATTTGTACATACAGATCACTCTTCCATTAGATTTCTCATAAATAAACCCATTACCAATGGCCGAGTGAATAGGTGGCTCATGTTATTGCAAGAGTTCAATATCACTATCCTTGACTGACCTGGAAAGGAGAATTTGGTAGCTGATTTTCTTTCACATATAAAACATGAGTGTGATGATATTCCCATTGAGGATAGTTTCCCAGATGAGCATATTTTTTCCCTCTCTATAAATACTCCATTGTTTGTAGACATGGCCAATTATTTGACTACCAGGAAGTTACCATCCCATTTGTCACCTCATGAAAATCGTAGAATTATCACACAAAGTGCTAACTACTCTTGGGTTGGCCATGAGATTTTTTGTATTGGTCCAAAATTGATTATTCGTAGATATGTCCAAGAAGATGAGATACCATAAATCCCACGAAGTTGTCATGATGGACCATGTGGTGGTCATTTTTCCAACAAATGTACAACATATAAGGCGTTACATTCATGTTACTATTGGCTTAGCATTTTTAAGGATGCTGCCAAATATGTGAGGAGTTGCGATAGTTGTGAAAGGATATGAAGACCCACATCAACTGAATAAATGCCCTTACATGCCCAAGTTATGATAGAAACTTTTGAGAAATGGGCCCTTGACTTTGTAGGACTAATTTCACCCACGTCTCGCAAGAAGAATTATATTTTGGTTTGTAAAGATTATGTCACCAAGTGGTAGAAGAAAAATCCCTATTTAGGGCTACCAAAAAATATGTTGTTGAATTCATTTATGAAGACATATTTACCTTCTTTGGTGTTCCTCATGAAATTGTTACAAACCAAGGAACCCAATTCGCTTCCAAGTTGATGAGAGAATTAACATAGAAATATGGTATCAAGCACTGCAAGTCTTCTCCATATCACCCACAAGCTAATGGTCAGGTATAGTCCACAAACAAAGTTATGGAAGCCATCTTAACCAAGACTTTTCAATTACATCATCGAGATTGGGTTGATAGGCTTCCAGAGGCTTTGTGGGCATATCAGACCACCTGGAGAAACACCACTGGGCATACCCCTTATGAGTTACTGTATGGAAAACAAGTACTTCTACCAATAGAATTCAAAGTAATGAATTTCCGTATTTCCGCATAATTGGGATTAAACTTAGATGAGGCACATAAACAACGAGCCCAATAATTAAATGAGTTGGATGAGATTAGGCAAGATGTTATCCAATGAACAATATTAGTTCAAAACTCGAGGAGCAAGTGGCATGCCAAGTTTATTAAGAAGAAACACTTCCAACCTGGTCATTGGGCTTTTTTGTTTGACTCCCGATTTAAAACTTTTAAAGGAAAACTTACCACTCAGTGGTTGGGTACTTATGAGGTAGTCACCATGTATGATAATGGGGCTGTTAAAATAAAAACAATTGACTATGGACAAGTCTCTTTCATAGTGAATGGACACAGAATCAAACTTTATCATAGACCCATTTCCAAAGAAGATTTTATACAGGTCATGTCAATTGACAAGGAATTGGCCTTAGTATATGGGGAAGTTTCCCCCTGTTCTTGAAACTTTTTATGAATTTCAACTGTACATATGTAAATAATTTGAAGTATGTTGATACACAATTCTATAGATTTCTGCAGGTATTTATTTCACCATGAGTAGACAATTTCAAGGAGACAAAAAGAGAAGTATTTTCCTTCAAAAATATTGCTATATTTGAACCTTGTTGTCTGCTAAGCATTGATTGAATAATGACTTGTTGTAATTAGCCATATTTTTACAAAGATTTCTATCTTCTTTTTCTCAAGGCATCTTTAATGGAAGTTGCTCTTAACCTCCACCACTAGAGGATATAAGGAAGTGATACCTTGACTATCAAACTTAGATGTTACTCATACAATTTCCCCAAGAACTCTGAGTAAGTGAGTAAAGTATATTTATTAAAGAGTAACAAAGAGGTTTGATTAGAGGTTAGCCTTGAAAACATCACTATAACTTAAAAAAATAAGAAGAAAGTGAGTTGAGCCTAAAGACACCTTTATGTTCTTTCCCAATGGTACCATCCACTACACACTAAAAATGATTGATTATACCATATATTTAGATAGGTTACGTCCACTTAAGTACCCCTTACATCAGGACAATCTCTAAGGAATACATAAAGGAGATTCATCCTCTAACATAAATACCATCCTAATCTAAAAAAAAAGAAAGAGAAAAGTTTTTCAGAGTTGTCTCCCCATCTTCTTGCAAAATCAATCTTTATATTAAAATATTAAAATATGGTGGACCTGTCTTTGAGGGTGTAAGAGGCTAACCCGTCGGGATACTGAACAAGTCTGCTGGCATTGGGTACCAACCTGTGGTGTGACTAGGTAAACCTATCAAAGTACTGAACATGATTTCTATCAGTGGGGCATTCTACCTAGCGAGGATGATAATCTGACAAAAAAATAATAAATAAAGTTCCTAAATCTTAAACATGTCCTGATGTACGACATTACTTGTAGACAAAGATGAAAATAAGTATGTATGGTTAAGACAAGTTCAACAAAATCCATAAATATGCCATTGGGAACTAAATTTAAGACTATCCTAAGACTCTCTCACCTACCTCTTCTTAACTATATGTAGGGTGTTCTATCCTATAGGCGGGGTCATATTCTAACCGTCTCGTCAGACTCATGTGTGAAATTTATCTCTACAGTTAACAAGCTGTAAATCTTGGGCTATTGAGAGAATTGACTGGTTCCCTATATTTTTTATTGTGAGGTGTCACAATACTTAGGAGTGGGGGAGGGGTTTCATGAGCTGACAAATGCTAAATATTTCCTATCTATATTATAATCCATGAGAAGAAGAAGTCGAATCTTTGTAAAAATTCGGTTATATTTCTTTCATGATATTCTGGGATATTATATCAACATTTATTTTTATTGAAATGCTAAATTATATACTAATGACATCACTCTGTGTTATAATAATGTTGTACATTTCTTCGAAATACCTCTTAACTGGTTCTTTGTGTCAATTATAGACTGTTAAAATAATCACTACAGATTTGTGTTACACGCCTATGGACAGAGGAATAGATTGTTTCATAGTGTACAAGAACGATGACAATGCAATTAACAGTGGATAATTCTATTTAAACTTATCCTATCTATGCTCCTATTCACCATGACTATCAGAAGTTGCCCAAGCTGAGTGCTATGGGGAAATTTCCATCACAATGAGAACAAATTCCATTTGCACAGGAATACCATATGAAGTGCCATATGGAGTGCCATATCGAGTGCCATTTGGAAGAGCGGATGGGGTGCCATCTAGATGACTGGATGAAGTGACATATGAAGGATTTGATGAGGTGTGCACATAATGTAAGTGACCATGATTGCAAGTAAAAAAATGGATCGTTCGAATCAATACGCCTGTTCACTGGTAAGATGAGATGAATTAAATGGCATATCGTTAAAATTTTCATTTGACAATTAAATTAAACATTTTTTAATGCATTTTTATGATCAAATGTCCAAGTCAAAGACTTAGACATTGATCTAATTATCACATGATTACAATTGCCTCCAAAGGACACCCTTCAAAATTCAATTTCAATGCAATCATAGTCACACATGGAAATCGTGTGTGATGAATTCACTCACGAATTCAACTGTTTTCCACCTTGAGCGCATTAAAAATCGGGGGTTTATCTCCAATTGCCATTTCACTCATCCTTGCTTGTTGTGTCACGCTCACTCTCTGCCCAATTCTATCCCTCTACTCATCCTCCGCACTGTAACCATGCCTAAACACTATGAGACTTCCTCCTATACTGAGATCCTCGCCATTCCTGAATTCACAAAGTGTAGGGAGATTTTCCTTCGTGCAGGGTGGGGAAAATTCATGGCCTATCTACAGGGCCACGATGATGGCGTCTCACTACAATTATCTCTCAGGTTCAATGAGAGGATGGTGCATATAGGTTCTCTGACCTTATTGGTCTATGAGGAGTCAATTTCTTCAACCACAAGATTGCCATGGGTTGGAGATCATTGATTTAAACACCATCAATTTCCACGACCAAGCTACAATAGAGTTTTCAAGACAGAGTTTCAGAATGTTTCCAGAGCTAAAGTGTACTCAAAAGAATGGATTAAGGATGAGTTTATTAATCCTCTGATTGTCATTACTAGAATTATCACTTGTGAAGGTATATACTTTGTCCTCAAAGATTTCCATTTTCGTTTGTTAGTTCATTTCCAATTTAATAAGCCCTTGAATTTTCCTTTCTACTTCTTGAAAAGTCTTGAGAAAATGTATTCCAAAGTACGAAAAAATGTGGCCAATCCTCATAACATTCTATTCTAGTACCACGACCTCATCAAATTGCTTGTCATATCCGAGTTGACAAAACAAGGCAAGACATGGGATAAATTCCTCTATCAATTCTCAAAACCCCATCTCATAGTCAATACCAACAAGAAATTAATTGATTTAGGGATGGTTACTCCATCTAAGCCTCATTATCCAAAGACTCCAAACTCTCCCACTCAAACTATCTCTTTGTCTGAACAAAAGACCAAGAAAATTGTTGATTCCCCTGCAACCTCATCGAGAAAGAAAACTAAAAATCCTACTGATAATTCTCCATTTCCATCAACACCTATTGATCCTCAACCCAAGAAGTTACAAGAGGAAATTCAACAAGATTTCCCTTTAATCCCTACGAATAGAAGAGGACCCAATCAGTTCAAAGGGGAATATTTTCGAAGAAGTACCCAAAGTGCAAGTGGGAAGCCTAATGTAGAAACCCAAAGCACTTCAGATCCTATCCAAGTGTCTTTTGATCATGAAATCCCCCATAAAATACTCAAAGAAGTTTATGCATAAGATTTTGAGCTTGATAGAGAAGTAAAATTTGAACCTATTCCCTCTTAAAAGCACTTTGTTACTCCTACCTACCAGATACCTACATCAACTTCCAAACTTGATAGACCTTCTACATCCATCAAGGGATCCAAGTTCTCTTCTGAAACATCTGATCATACCCCAATTATTGAAAAATCACAACAAGAAAATGCTCAGTTTCTTCAATAGTTGGAAGAGAGAAAGACGACAGATAGGCATCTCCATCATGACAATGTGATATTGCAAGAAAAAGTGAATTCTCTCCAACGATTCGTTGATCAAATGACCAATGCCAGTTGCAACCTCCAGACACAATTGAAACATTGTAAAAGGCCCAAGACAAAGTCTCTAGGATAAGAGCGAGAAGATTCTAAAGCTAATCCACCCCCTCCTTCACAAGTCTAGTCATGTCGGGTAATTCATTTTTGTTTGCAGTGGGACTTGCAAATCCTTAAGCATAGGGGTAATGCTGGGTTCTTATTTTAACTATTTTATTGCGATGATCAAATCCTTTTTGCACCGATATTATATATGCTATGATTCATATTGGCCATTTTGAAGGCGTTTCAAAGGGTTTCAGATTGATTTATCATGGATTCGCATCAAGTATGTGTAATTGATGTTTTTACAATGATTTTGAGCTCAATTCAGTTTAGTTCAATGTTTACAAATATTTAATGCATGGTTTATGTGTAACAAGGAAAAATCACAGTCCGATCCTCCATCCAGTACCTCGTCCGACACTTTATCTAGCACCCCATTCGATACGCGATTTGACACTCCATCCGAGATGCGATCCAACACTCAACATACTGGAGTTGTCGGTTGGTACATTTTCGGTCTGTGGTGGACTAATCGACGATATGGGTTTTGTGCCCCCTTGTGGCCTCCATCTACAGATCTCGATACACCTTAGATTGGGCAGTTATGCTAATCGCTGAGTGGCTCACGAATTTTATAGAAGCTGAAGTTGTTAGAAGCTCATTTAATGAATTTGCCATTTTTAGAGGAGGTCGACCCTTCCAGTGGTTGATCTCTCGAGCTTTAATTTACCTATAAATACCACTATCAGTGGAAATACCAAATTTCATTGTGTAATTCATACATTTCTCTGCAAACTTGTGTTCCAGACTTCGTTTTTAATTAATGACAAAATTGCGTTGATTTAAGCCTATGTTTTGTTGTTGGAGAGTAACCACGTTCTGCTGGGGGGCCCACCAATGGTCTGGGTGACTGTATATATATATATATATATATATATATATTACTGCACATGTAAATTATAAATTGATTATTTAATTAGTCTTTCTTTAAATTTCAGATTGCTTATAGGAGTTGGTTATTTATCATATTGCGTTTTTTATTTCTTAGCAATGAATTGTCTTGCAGGATACTAACTTAGATAATGCATTGAATTCTTAATTTGGTTTTATATATTAAAACCGAGTATTATTTAGATAGAGGCTTAGTGTAAACAAAGTTTTAATTATCGTTTGCAAGATTTGATGGATTAATAGTTTCAAGTTTTGTGGCTGTAATGAAGATGAATTTAATTACCAGTTCAATTAAATATTCATAGATATATTTTGTTCATTAATTTTGCTTTAGTATGTTAGGATAGAAATAGACTTTGGGGTTATATTTTCTAAAATCATTCTACTTTTGAAATCTGAGTTTTAATGATAGGATTGGTTTAGTTTAGATTATTAAATCTCAGTTATGGATTTGAATTGAAATTTTAATTAGAAGAGTGGATTTGAATTAAGATTTTTAATCACGAGTTCATTTTCTTGAATCAGTATAAGAGTGTTTTTAATTGTTGATGATTGATGCATGAAGTTTAGAGATCACATGGATTTCCAAGATACTTAGTGTTGTTTCTATGATGGAAAAGCTTTCTTTAGATTGATTGATTTACACTTTCCATTTCTCTGTAGAAGTTAGCATTGGATTAATCCCTCTTGAACTATCACTAATAGTCAGATGCCATTGTGATGTCATTCGACACCAAAGAAATAATCATCATCTTTGAATTCTCTTTTTTCCTATTATTGCAAATTAGGAATAGTTTTGATTAATTAGAATCTGAATACAGTCATGATGCTTTTTTATTAAGTAGGTTAAGATTTCTCCTTTGCAAAATAGAAATGATTATGAGTTCTTTTTAAGAATAGAGTTCAATTGTCAAAATAGTCTTGATACATTAGTTGTCTACTTGCTTATTTGCTTAAAGATAAAAATATCGAAAGTAATTTACTTGTTGTTGTTTATTAGGTTGAATAGATTAACTTGTTTAAAATAGTTTATGATTTGTTATTTTATAAATAATCCATCAATCCATTGTTGGAAGTTGCTTAGTTTAAATAGTTCAAGCTCATTAATAGGATTTGCTAATTGATAAAAATGAAAAGAGTCATCTCTTAAGTAGATTGATCCTTAGGTAGACCATCCCCTTAGTTAAACAATACTTCCATTAGCTTTTCTACCTTGGCTCATACAGTGCCACAAATCTAAGTTTACTTACCCTAGGTTGACAATTTAATTGAGGTAAAAAGTGCATATAGAATACCCATCAAGCACTCCTCACAATATACATGTTCTAATCTCGGTTTATGATGCGTGTTGTTTGATTTTATAGGTTTACCTTGTGTTATCATCAGTTTCAGATAATTCTGTATCCCTGTAAACCATTCACGTTCCATAAGAAACGAAGAAAAATTCAAAATGAAATCATACTGTGGTGAACCCACTCTAGTGGAATCAAGGCTTACATCATCGAAAAAATTCGTGTCTTCTATTACTATTGTCGGAACGGGCTTGCTATTATTTTGACATTTGTTTCTTGTCATTATCGAAAAAATCCGACCACTTCTTTTATTTTTGAAATCCAAGTCGCTAGCATCGTGTTTAATTTGTTTCCCCTTTCTTTTAATTTTACTTTTACCCTCTACAATATTAGGCTGCAAATGACTAGGGACGTTTGGCGACCTGTTTCTCAAATGAATCAAGATTTCTTCCAAAGGTCTCTTTGGAATGAAATGACATTTTTTAGAATTGATTTCGGTAACAGGGGGAACTTGATTGGATCAATGGTAGATAAGACAGATCCTTTCGAGATCTGAACCCCAACTCAGAAATCTTGGAGAGGGTGAGAAGAAATATTTGGCCAGACGGGTTCTTGAATACCCTGAGGTAAATGAGAATCGAGATCAAATTGTGAAGGAATCAACCGATTCCTTGAAATAAATTTTTTCCAGGTATCCCCCGTGTTCACCAATTGGAAATTTACTAAAATTCGAATCAAACCATGATGGAACATGCTACATTCGAGGTTAGGGTTCTGCCTCTGATAGTACTTAGACATTTTCCGGAGGCTCTTGAGAAAATAGAAAGAAAAATTTAACTTAAACCTTAGGAAAAGCATCAACAATCCTATGTGAAATAATAACACCAACCCATAACACTCTTCACAAGTAATAAATTGTTTTATAACCAACAGTAAACCATGATAGTAGGTTTTAAACAACTGTATAGGAATACCTTTCACATTATAGTGTAATCTTTTGAATACCAACAAGGAATGCCATGATATACTATCTACTTTCATATTCTTAAGCCACTGATCACATTCCTTTGACAAACCAGTTGCCTCGAATATAGATTCCATGCTCACCTATAACTAAATGTTACCTATCTTGGCTTTGGTTCCATCGAATGTTTTAGAAAAATCCTGTGCAACCTCTAGGTTGAAACCGTCAAAAGACTGAATAAATTTTATCCAACCGAAATGGACCAGGTCATCTATAGCATCATCATGACTTGTGATCCATTCGGATCCACTCTAACCATGGGGGTCATCAGCTTTCGAGCTATGTACTAGAAAACAAAAAATGAAGAAGTATGTGCACGAACAAACCCAAAACGATAAATAGTTTAATTTGTATAGCTAGCGTTGAATTGAAAACTAAGGGTTTGAAGAGATACTACCATAATTTCCCACTCCTAAGTTTGATTAACCACCAAGAACTAGAGGACCAAAAACTAAAAACCCACTTCGTTCTCTGAAACCTATTCTCTGGTCATGAAGGACTAGAATGAACATGATTATTGATGAACATGACATAGAGTCGATCAATTCATTGAAAGGAAACTAACCATGTCATAAGTAGACAAGACAGTGAGAACTACCCCATGATATCATTCAAATCATATGGTGGGGAAAAAGACATAACTAAAATTTGCTAAGGATAAGAAACATATTAAAACTTTGAAAATTGGTTTAATAACAAGATCAAATAAATAACATATCGACTTGGTTTTTACCCTAGAAGTTATGAATTTTTTTTACAAAATTTAACATGGTTGTGTATCCAACAATGAATCATGGTCTACATGTTTTATGATTTTAGATTTCCAATAAATATGAATAGTTTTTTCAATTACACAGGGTGAACACTTTAAGAGTTCAGTCAATGACTTTGTGAAAATATTTCAATTTCATGCTTTCTAGTCATGAAATTGAAAAGGGTAAACATGATATAGCTATCTGCGAAATAAATCCAAAACAATTGATCAAAAAAAGTAATCACTATAAACAATAAGCTATGTCGTATATACATGCTTAGCAGTGGGTACAACAATTCTCTCTTTGCAATTTTTGTGTTTCAAAAATCAAAGAAACGAGATGGTAGTTGGGATGCCAACAATGGCGAATCACTGGGTGAAACCGTTATCTATGCATCATCAAACCTTCATGTGAGGGAAATAGAAAGACTTGGATAACACTTAAAGCTTCCTTGAAACAAATCTTACTTTAATATTAAACATATTAAGATTATCTCAAAAAAATATTAGTACTTTTATACTCAGAAAATAAGTTCTTTAACATTTGATTATAACCTAAAGATTAGTTTTGATCAAAATTTGATGATATTTACAAAGGTAACTTCAATACCATTGATAGGTTCATTGCTGCCAGAAGGCGTTCATAGCCTCGACAAGGATGTCATTTAACCCACTCAAGTACTTTAATCATATCCAAAAGTTGTCTATCCATGATATAAACGTTTTTAATATATGATCAACTTATAAAACATACTTGACGTATCTCAAACCCAACATTTCTTTGTTGCCAGCAGGCCTGTTCAGTACCCCAGTGGATTTACACATTTCCCACACATTAAAGTGATTCCAACCATCCTTAGTCATTTATAATGATAGAATTTGGAGATTTCAAACTAACAAATAGGGCGAGGCGATACTGGAGATTGATAATTAGGCAAATATATGAACAATCACTATTATTTACTTCTTTAGAGCCGATAGTTCTATCAGTGTGCATACATTTAGATTTCACTCAATAAAACATCTAGAGAATGGGGAAGCACTTTGAGGTAATCTTTTTAGAACTGGGATGGTGTAAAAAGTTTAAAGGTAACTGTACTTCCCAAATATCTTGACAAAATTTCAGGAATAATATTCTGGCAAAGAACTTCTAGAATAACTGTCTTATAAACCAATTACCTGAGCTAAGTCTTAGTATTGAAAATGTTTGAACTGTTTCAAAATTTCCATCCAATCATAATTATGATGATAAAATTTCCCTTCCACAATCGTTTGGGAGTAAAAAATAACTCAATCAAGTGGAAAATAAAGAAAGAAACAACAAAATAATCAAAAGAAAACAAACTGTACACAACTTGGGATATTTATAAGGGGGCCAGATCTTATTTTGATGAAGTGAAATAATTATTGGGAGTTTGGCCATTCACCGGGAAAGTGTCTAGCTGTCCCTCCAAGTTTTGCAGATGAAAGGAGCTAGGACGCATTTTTTCTGCAATAACAAATTGTCCCAACCATAGATTTTGAAACTTGGTGTGTTCTCCTTTGTCCTCATGTGATTTATCCCACCTGAGAACCAAATCTCCTACGTCGAATTTTCTATCAGAGGATGATCATGCGTCAAACCAGTGTTTAAAAATTTGTTGGTGCTGGTCCAGTTTTTGTTTTGCTTGTGTGTTAGTTTCTTCCAATTTAAGTAAAGCATTTATTCGATTTTCTAAAGGAGGACATTATTCCTATTGAACCTTCTGAGATAACTAGAGTGATGGGAGAAAGACATGGGGAGGAATAATAGATTCTTTTTCATACATGAGGAAGAAAGGATAATTATCGATGGATGCTTTTGGGGTGACCCTGTCAGCCCACAATGCATTATATAACACATTGTGCCATTTTTTGTGATTACCTGACACTGTTATTTTCAGTGTTTTAATCATATTTTTGTTTTTTGACTCAACCAGGCCATTTCCTTAAGGATAATACTAGAGGAGTATTCTAACTTAATTCCCTTTTCTAAAGAATAAACATTCATTTCCAAGGAAGAAAAGTAAGAAGCATTGTCAAAAACTAAACATTCGGGTATCCCAAAACGTGTGATGATGTGTGAGTTTAAGAACAAAGTTAAAGGTAAAGCTTCAAACCACCTTGCAAAATAATTCGTTGCTGTGAGAATGTATTTGTGTTGCTGTGAGGAAGGGGGGATAATTGGCTCTATGATATCTATGCCCTATTGCTAGAAAGACATGCCTACTGTAATGGGCTGCAAGGGAAATGCATTGTTCTTGACTCATCCTGGAACTTTTTGACAAATTATAAACTTGCGAGGCATAACATGAGCATATTTAAATAATGTGGGCCAATAGTACCCAACTCTAAGTACTTTGTGAGTGGTTGTATCCCCACCAAAATGGCCTCCTACATCACCAAAATGTAGCTCAACTAACAATTTTTCAGATTCTTCCCTTTCCAGACAGTGCATTAATACACCATCAAAATTCTTTCTAAATAATACATTATTTATTAATTGAAAAGGTACAGACCTGAGCCTTAGTTCCCTTCTATTTTTGGGATTGATATTTTGAGGAGTAATTTCGTGCAACAAATAAAACTTGATATCATTATACCAAGAATTAGGCATAATTTGTGTACAACAGATTTGTGTTTCATGATGTAGTGTTTCAGCTGGTATTGCTAGTTCGTTATCAGGAATTTCGCCTGCGTTAGCCACCAGTTTTCAAATACCTTGTCCTCTAACAATTTTTGCTGGTATTATTTTGAGATCATATTCCTGAAGAGAGGTCATCCAATTTTCCCTCTTTTCTCGAAGCTCCTTTTTAACTAACATATTTCTTATTGCAGGGTAATGAACAATGATTTTTATCTTGGATTTCAAAAGATAAGGTCTAAAATGTTTTAGTACCTTAAATACAGTGTATGCTTGTTGATCAACTACAGGACAATTTAATTCTTCTCCTTTAAATGCAGAACTCATAAATGAAATGGGGATTTCATTATTGTCAGTGTTTTTCTGGGTAAGTACAACAACGTATGATCCGTCTGATGCAAAAGTACAAAGAGTGAAGTCTTTGGAGAAATCATGAATCATTAGGGAGGGAGCTTCTGTTATAGATTTTCTAATAGAATTAAAATCCAGGATTTCTTGTGGTCCCCATTTAAAAATAACATCCTTTTTAATCATTTTTTGTAGAGGCCTAACCATCTTAGAAAGGCTTGGAACAAAACGTATGACAAAATTTATTTTACCCAAAAAAAGTTTGCATTACCTTTTTGGAGGATGGTGGAGGAAGATTGGAAATAGGTTGAGTTCGTTCGGGGTCTATTATCATTCCATCCTTTGAAACTATAAATACAAGTAATCTTCCTTTCTCTATTGCAAAAGTGATTTCTTTGGGTTCAATGAAATACCGTACTTATGACAATGCTCTAGTATAGCTCTGAGATGCGACGAGTGATATTTTTAATTCTTGGAGAAGACTGTGACATCATCTAGGTAAACAACAAGTGTTTGGTTGATAAGGCCATGCAAATCAATATCCATTTCCCTTTGGAAAGTGGCTTTGACATTAATTAGTCCAAAAGGCATTTTTCGATAGGCATAAGTGCCCTAATGGGTGTGAAATGTGGTTTTTAACTGATTTGAAGGAAACATGAGGACCTGGTTGTACCCTGAGAAACCATATAATAAGGATATCCTTTCAGAACTAGATACATGTTGCAAGATTTGTTCCATTGGAGGAATACAATAATTGTCTTTATCAGAGGCTCAGTTTAAGTTACAAAAATCAAAACAGAGCCATATTTATCCGTTCTTTTATCTTACTGGGACCAAGTTGGATACCCATTTGGTATGCCGAAATGGAAAAATCATATTTGTTGTCAATAACTTAATCAGTTCCTTTTTTACTGTGGGTTCTAATTTAGGATGCATTTTCCTAAGTTTTTGTTGAAACGGTTGGGTTTGGGGCTTCATGGGAATTACATGTTGTATTATGTTTGGATCAAAAGTTTTCAAATCGTCGTATGTCCAAGAAAATACATATTTAAATTCCTTAAACAATTTAATGAATGTAGATATTTCTTGTTGAGAGCACCCTTTTCCCAGATTAATGTTCCGAGGGTTATCTTGCATTCCTAAATTTACAGTTTCATATAGCAACGAGGAACTGTTTGTTTTATAGTTAACCACTCCGCTAAATTTTTCATGTAAATCATAAAACTTTTCTAATATAATGACATACTTAGGGATCAAATTTACCAGATCAGATGATGTTTCAGCAGAATGAGGATCAAATATTACTGAAAAATCGTGGAGATTTTCATTGTGAGTATTTTCATCGATTACAACATCTTGGAAAGTGTCCTCCATATGCAAAAAATTTATGATATGTTGATAATCATCAAACAGGTGCCAATTGGTGATATTATCAGGGATTTGTGGCTTGAACATTAATTCAATAAAAATTGCATTAGGAAGGAATCCTTCAACAAGTAATAATTTTGATGCTACATTTGCCAACAAATCTGCTTCATAATTACTAGATCTAGTAATAGAACTTATGTTAAAAGCGAGAAATTTATTAATTAAGTTCCATACCTTGGTTTGGTAGTTATTTAGGTGAGGTGATAAACAATGAATAACATTTTTCACCTGTCTAACAACAATGTCAGAATCACCAAATATTGCTAAGCTTTCAATTTTAAGGTCTATGGCCTTCTTAAGTCTCTGCAGGAGAGATTCATATTATATTGTATTGTTTGTACACTCAAATTACAATATACAAGAAATGAATGTATTATTGCCTTTGGGGTTTATTAATACAGAACCAACACCGAATCCTTCACGTGATTTAGACCCATCAAAGTATAAAGACCAAATCTCATCACTCTCACAGCTATCTACAATATTTCAATCATTTTTAGAGGCTGAAGCTCGAGTACAAACTGATATTTCAGATTGTTGATCTGGGTCCGTAATAGTAGATATTCCAGAAATGAAATTCCCCAAAAAAGTGTTCATACCTTGACTTTCCAATGCATTTACACTGGCGGTAAAAGGTTCATTTGAGTCATTTAGATCCGTAACATTGTATTTGAGATAACGTTCTCGATTAATTCTAAGATTGTTTTGCTGACCATTTTGTGCTAGCCACAAATGAGGCCAATCTGTGGTAAAATAAACATGCAATTGTTCATACCAATATCTTCTCAAGAACATGCCATATACCTCTGGAATATCAACGACTACTATGTCTATTACCTGGTGCACTTTTGGTTTAGATGATAATCTAATCAATACGTCTTTAAGCTCACGAACAACTGTGACATTAGTTCTATCTAGCTGAATAATTTTCAAATCAGAAGGTTTAACTTCCGCATTGATCTTTTGACAAACCAAAAAAGGCATTACATTTGATGAAGCCTCAGAATCCACCATACAATTATGCACATTTCTGTTGAATATTTTGAAAGTTAATAGAAATGGTGGCACATTTTTTCGTGGTGTGGGAGAAGAAATCTGCTGATTTTTTCCTATTGTATCTGAAGTTACTTTATCTAAATTCCCTATACTTTTATCCGATGTATCCTTTTTATTATGGTCCTCAGGTGGACTTTTGTTCACAATATCCTTTGTTTTATTGATGCCATTTTTTGGTGATTTTTTGTCTAGAAGATCTTTCTTTTTACCGTTATCAACTATGCTTCATAACATTTTCTATAGGATGGGAGTGAATTTAAGTAGCTTGAAAATTGATATATTTTCTTTTAATATTTTAATACCTTCAATAAGGTCATATTCTAGATCGAGGGAAAATAGATTTCTTGATGTTTCCACTCGTCTCGATTGTCTTGATATTGTATTTTTATTAGCCTCGGGTGAAGATGTGTTTTGAAATTTACTACAAGTATTATATGGATGCTAGTTTTTATGGACAATTTCAAAATTAGCTTGGAAAATACTGTCGAAAAGATGCCCAAAAACTGGGGGAGATGAGTCCTCCTCATCAGGTGTTTCTTCCTCATCTGAATCATTTTCATTTTAAGGTGGGACAACAACAAAAATATCAATTCCATATAATATGGATTGTAGATCATGATGTAACCCTTCAAAATTTAGATCTTCTGTAGTGAGATTTGACCTATTTGGAGGATTTGGAAGAGGTATCCTAAAATGATTCAGGAGCATCATCAGCAAGTACACATGGCAGGAGAAATCAACACGTGAGGACCAATTTGGAATCTCGAACGCTGGACAGTATTGCAATCTTTTGAAGCTGATAGAAAACAAAAGAGGAAAGATCACACGCGTGGACAAAATGAGCACGCGTGACCTGGGAGTTTAAACCTAGTCTCGATGTAACCATAATTAGATAGAAATTAGTTTGTTTTTATTTTGTATAAAGATAGGTTTTGTATGCCCAAAAGGGGGGTTACGATAGTTATGAGAAAGTAGGAGTTTTTGAGACGTAGTTGTTTCTTTGAACTTTATGGTAACCATTTTCTTGAGTTTGATTGAAGATAATAGAGGAAAATTGACCCAAATGTGTGAGACTATTGTTGTTCGTGATTATACGCTGTTATTATTGTTTATTTCAATAATGAATGAATGTTGCTACACGTGTATGTAGCTTTGAAATGCTAGCATAGAATTTAAAATTTGCTTTTCTTTGTGAGCTGGTATAAGGTGTGCACACAGTTCGCAAGAAGTGCATTGACAGGGTCTATTTCAACTCGTAAAGCTCAAAAGAAATAGCGTAAGACTTTCTTTGCAGGAAGTGTAAAGCGACTGCCGCAAGGAGTGCACAATCGTTGTAAGAACTCGAATCTTGTGTAAATATCTGTTGCAAAGAGTGAACGTACCTGAAATTCGATGACGATTTGAAGTGACTTTGTAAAGAAGTCGAAGGACGAGAGCGGAGGAACGCTAGAAAGGTGAGAAATGATTCTTTTCCAGAATCTTTGGATTTGAGTTTGAAAAATTTCCCAGAAAAGTAAGAAGTTCTTGGGAGATCTAAATCTTTGGAGAGATAGACCTCAGGAGGAGTATCACTTTCCAAGAAGTGCGAATGAGATCCAAGAAACAGACTCACAGGAAGGACAAAGGTCAAAGCCTTTGAATCTTTTGAAAATATTCTAATTTTGGAGAAAGATTTAGTTCAGAGGGAAGATCTGGACCATCTGATTAGCATCCAGACAATGAGGATCAAGTGTAGAGGAGGAAGAATCTCAAATATTTTATCTGAGTGAAAAAGGATCGTAGCCGTCTGATCAAGGTAAAGTTCACTAACATTAAATATTTTAACGTATACAAGAGGGAAAATGTCACAAAATTCTAAAATCATTAGAACCGTTCATCAAGATAGGACACATGGTGAAAGATCAACATTTTGTTGACTTGTAGGGTGGAAAGGTCAAAGAACAGAGTTGTGAGAATTTTTGAAACGCGAAATTGGGAAAATATCACAACCTTTGATCGTTTTGAAATCATCGAGACTATTCATCGTCAAGGAGGGCACGTGGTGGGAGCTCATCATTTCTCTGACTCGTGACTCGAAGAAGTCACAGGTCGAGTTACAAGAACTCACAAATCGTGAAATCGCAAAAAGATCACAGTCGTTGATCGAAGGAGGGATTTGGACTGTAGATCTGGTTTTGTCGGGTCTTCGCAACTCGGGAAATCAGAGGTAAGAGTTATGGTAACTCATGAACCCTGAAAACGAGAAGATTTGATACGAGCCATTAGTTTGAGGAGAGATCTAGACCGTTGAGTGTCTAGGGAGACGATTCGTGAAGTGTGAACTCACAGGATGCGAAATTGCAAAATGAAAAATAGTGAAACGCTCGAGATATTGGCCCATGGTCACAACGAAGGGTCACATCGATGAAGGAGAATAGAAGGGTTATCATGCACTAGGCTCCTGTTGGGATTTCAGTCGTCGGGAGAGTTAGAGGGACTCACATGCAGAAGTCACAAAACGTTAAATAATGACGCTTATTTTGAATAGACGATTGGTTACAACCCTGGTCACATTAAAGGGAGGGGATTAACAAGGGGAGTTAGCACCTAAATACGTTGAAGCTCAAAAGTGTTAAGGAGAGAGTCGTGGGTTCCATATAACCTGCGTTTTAAGGGAAATAGGGCCTATTAATTGGATTTGAGGTTCTTCAGGGGCCGAAGAGTCAATCATACTCAGTTTCTTGATTGATCCTAGACCGAGAGGTTGCGCAACCCTTAGGAGAGAAGGGGGGTTTGCATCATAAAAGTTGGTCGATAATTTCCTTTACTTGAAGATCCTTCCTTTGCAGATATTTTCAGGTCTATAACTTGATTATATAACTTTTGAAGGATTTCTGTAAACTCTCCAAATCTAAGGGTTCTTGTTCTTTCTTATTTGGAGGAGGTATGGTAAGAATTTATATCTTCTTTTTAGAAGAGGAATTTGATTCATGTTCAGTGTTTACATTATCCTTCAAACTGAGGATGTTTTTTTCAATAAGAACTACCTCCTCAAAAGATTCTAATTACTTTTTTTCTTAGACCTTTTAACCCATATAACTATGTTATGATGTAGAGCATTATCATAGTGATCAATAATGAAGTTTTCAACATGCATGGATTCTGTTGGGATTTTATTTTTAAGTGTAAGGAATCTCTGATTGAAATCCTTGAATTTCTCTTTGGGATTCTTCTTCATGTTGGACAATTTCATAACTAGGACTTCCGAAGATTTGTCATCCGAGAAATTATCTAAGAAAAAGGTTTCAATAAAGAATAGTTTGGGGATGTTGTGAAAAATACCATGTGGAGGCATTTCCTTCGAAGGTATAAGGGAATATCCTACACATGAAATATTCATGTTCAACGTTTCTAATCCTAACAACCAACATGAATTTTTTAATATGATCCTTGACTGATTTCTTAGAATCAGGGTCAAACTTGGGTAGCCACTTTTTAGGATGTTTGGGTAAAGGATGTTGAGGACTAGGTACCTCCACCGCATCTTGGTCAGGCCAAGGTCTAGAAGGATTATTCTGGTTAGCCATTTGGGTTGATGTGTGTGAAGTTTGAGATTTCCCAAATGAAGAATTGTTTTCGTTAGAGGATTCCCCTCTCGAAGAGGGTGGAGGAGATCTAGGTGGGGGAGGAGGAAGTCTAGATCCCACAACACCTTGGATGAATTCTTCAAATGGATTAGTAATGGTATCGCGCAATGCACGATTGGGCGAACTAGTGAAAAGAGGATATTTTTATTGATTAGAAAAATCAAGGGGCTGATGTAATTGTTCACCTAACTGTCTAAGCCTGGAAAATGCACCCTGGGTTCTTATTATTGATTGGTGAGAACTATGGATAATTTCTTGTACATCAATTCCTTGACGAATTGGTGTCACAGATTCAATGGGAATTTTAGGTTGTGCTTCTGACATACTAGCTAGATTAAGTACAACGACAGGGTCTAAGCGACTACGAGTTATGACAGGGGAGAAATTATTTGGGGGTGTCTTTCGACCTACTCATGCCATTAATGACTTTCAAGGCCTCCTTCTAGCGCCATTTGTTGATATGCGTATTTGAACACACTGTTGATGACAAGGGAAGATCTGGTCCGATTTTGTCTAATTAACCCAATCCGTTCAAACTAACCTACCCTGATAGGTTTTACGACTCCGTTAGCCAATGAAAATACTAATATAAACTAAGAATAAAAAATGACTATGTCTCTACACAAAACTACTATGTACTTTTTCTAATTTATCTATAAAAATAGCACACAGTCTTATATACAATACTTATGTACAAATACATGGTTTATGCGAGCCTTGTGAAACTGGAAATTACACTATTGAAGCAAAGTTTAAGTCACACATGTAAGATAAAGAAAATTGTTCTTTAACTAATTAATAACAAGAATGCATATGATCTGTAATGATATAAAAATGATCAAAGCATTTAAAGTTTAAGTTTTTAATCATTATTCATTCAAAAAATAAATAACTAATAAAAGATGACTAACCTGTTGCCGATCAACAATAAAAGAAAGAATTGGGATATTTTTCTTCTTGTGTAAGGTATGCTCCAATAACCTATTTTCCAAGCATAAATCTATGTCAAGCACTTTACGAAAAATAAAAAGGAAAATTATGATATTACTCGAAGAAATTCAAGAAATTTCAATAATTTGAAAGTGATTTATAAGAAACAGAAAGACAAATATAAAAAATGTGATGGTATGTGATTCAAAAAACACAGAGATGAAAACAACTCCAATAATCTGCAATTGATATAACGAATTCAAATGTTCAATATAACTCAGAACACAAAGATATATGTTTTATATTTAATGTACCACATGAATTGTAATAACCAGAAATAATGAACTATATCATGAACGAAGAGAAGAAAAACATTAAACCATATAATGATGAACAAACAAAAGCTAACTCTTGAAATATATGTTTTATGCTTTGAAAAATATGAAGAATAATATGACTAATAAATAATCACATCACAAAATTTGCTATCTAGACTAAAGTCATAGGGCATACTGAATTTTCATATCTTTCATTCAAAAAATTTAGTCCATCCTTCTAGGTTCCAAAATAACTCCTCTATATCTTGGAAAGTATGAGTATTTAAGAAACACCATTGATCCGTTTCTCATATCCAAAAGATAGAGAAAATTCTTCAAAAATAAAGTTTTTCAAAAAATAATCCTTAATTTAGGTTTGCAACAATAGTCTCATGGTAATTTTGCAAGAGTAGTTACATCCCTAAAACTATTTTCCTATACTGTTTTAAAAATAAACAACTTGCAAACTAGAAGCATCTCATAATGATTCACTGTTTCAGAAACACTTAAAATTCGCTCCTTCTTAAGACAAATAAAAATAAAATTTAATTAGAAGAAAATCTCATAAACCCATTCTAGATAAGCTACAGAATCTACGATTCTGTAGCTAGTCTAAAAAAACCTGAAAAATAAATTTTGTTCCAACAAACCAATCAAACCATTAAATCTAAAATTTTTTTTACCAATTCAAACATTCGAAAAAGAGGAATCTGGCATTTCCGAATTCATAACAACATTGACATTAGTTGAGTTTTTAATAATGATGCCCCTATATTTCTTGGATCTCTTGTTCGCTCTAAGATAAATTTGTTGCAGATCGGCTCTCAAATCTTAATTTTCTCTTTCCAAATCTCTATTTTGAGCCAACACCTGGTTAAGACATGCTTGCAAGTACATGATGTCCTGATAATATCTTTGAATCCATGTGAAACAATCCTCACAATATACATGTTCTAGTCCCAGTTTAGGATGCGTGTTGTTTGAGTTTATAGGTTTACCTTGTGCTATCATCGTTTTCAGATCATTATGTATCCCTGTAAACCATTCACTTTCCCTAAGAAACGAAGGAAAATTAGAAACAAAATTATAATGTGGTGAACCCACTCTGGTGGAATCAGGGCTTACATCGTCAACAAAATTCATGTCTTCTATTACTACCGTCGGAACGAGCTTGCTATGATTTTGACATTTGTTTCTTGTCATTCTCGACAAAATCCAACCACTTCTTTTATTTTTGAAATCCAAGTCACTATCATCCTATTTAATTTGTTTCCCCTTTCTTTTAATTTTACTATTACCCTCTGCAATGTTAGGCTGCAAATGAACAGGGACGTTTCGCGACCTGTTTCTCAAATGACTCAGGATTTCTTCCAAAGGTCTCTTTGGAATAAAATCACATTTTTTAGAAGTGATTTTAGTAACAGGGGGGAACTTGATCAGATCACTGGTAGATAAGACAGATCCTTTCAGGATTTGAACCTCAACTCAAAAATCTTGGAGAGAGTGAAATGAAAGATTTGGACATATAGGTTCTTCAATACCCTAAGCAAATGAAAATTAGGATCAAGTTGCGAAGGAATAAACCCATTCCTTGCAAGAAACTTTTTGCAGGTATCTCCTGTGTTCACCAACTGGACATTTACTAAAATGTGAATCTAACCATGATGGAACATGATAGATTCGGGGTTAAGGTTCTGCCTCTGATAGAACTTAGACATTTTCCGAAGGCTCTTGAGCAAATAGAAAGGCAAATTTAACTTAAACCCTAGGAAAATCATCAACAATCATATGTGAAACAATAACACCAACCCATAACGCCTTTCACAAGTAATAAATTGTTTTATAACCAACAATAAACCATGCCAACAGGTTTTAAACAACTGTATAAGCATACCTTTCACATTTTAGCATGAACTTTTAGAGACCAACAGGGAATGCCACTGTATACTATCTATTTTCATATTCTTAAACCATGAATCACCTTCCTGTGACAAAATAGTTGCCTCGGCTATAGATTCCTCTCTCACTTGTAACTGAATGTCACTTATCTTGGATTTGGTTCGATTGAATATTTTAGCAAAATCCTGTGCAACCTCTAGGTTGAAACCCTCAAAAGAATGAA
Source organism: Picea glauca (assembly GCA_000966675.3). Taxonomy (NCBI): domain Eukaryota; kingdom Viridiplantae; phylum Streptophyta; class Pinopsida; order Pinales; family Pinaceae; genus Picea; species Picea glauca. Next base: position 236,929 of record JZKD02S0613076.1, read on the forward strand.
TAAATTTTATCCAACTGAAATGGACCAAGTCGTTCATAGCATCTTCATGGGATAATCATACTTCTGATCCATTTGAATCCACTCTAACCACTGGGGCTATCATCTTGAGAACTATGTACCAAAAAACACAAAACAAAGAAGTCTGTGCTCGAGAAAACCCAAAACAATAAACAATTGAATTTGCATAGTTAGCGGTGAACCAAAAACTAAGGGTTTGAAGAGATACTACCATGATTTCCCACTCCTAAGTTTGATTAACCACCAAGAACCAGAGGACCAAAAACTGAAAACCCACTTCGTTCTCTGAAACCTATTCTCTGGTCATGAAGGACTGAAATGAACATGGTTATTCATGAACAAGCTAGAGAGTCGATAAATTCATTAAAAGGACACTAACCACGTCATAAGTTGTTAAGACAGTGACAACTACCCCATGATAACATTCAAATCATACGGTGGGGAAAAACGCATAACCAAAATTCGCTAAGGATAAGAAATGTATTAAAACATTGAAAATTGGTTTAGTAACAAGATCCAATAAATAACATATCGACTTGGTTTTTATCCTAAGTTATGATTTTTTTAACAAAATTTAACATAGTTGTGTATCTACCAGTGAATCATGGTCTACATGTTTTATGATTTTATATTTCAAATAAATACAAATAGTTTTTTCAATTACATAGGGTGAACACGTTAAGAGTTGAGTCAATGACTTTGTGAAAAGATTTCAATTTCATGCTTTCTAGTAATGAAATTGAAATGGGTAAGCATGATATAGCTATCTACAAAATAAATCCAAAACAACTAATCAACAAAAGTAATAACCATAAACAATCAATTATGTCGTATATACATGCTTAGCAGTGGGTACACCAATTATCTCTTTGCAATTTTTGTGTTTCAAAAATCAAAGAAACAATATGGTAGTTGGGCTGCCAACAGGCTCTTAACAATTGTACTGAAATTTGGTTAACAACCTTTATTTTCCCATCAGTCTAAGGATGGAATGAAATGGAATACTTCATATTGGTATCCATTCTCTCCCAAAGGTTTGTCCAAAATTTTCCCAAGAACCTTTGATCTTAGTCAGATATGATGGAGGTTGGAAATCCAAAATGTAGCCAAACATGGGTGAAGAATAGTTTAGTTGCTTCATGTCCATAGATTATCTTCTTACACATAATGAGCGTGCACATTTTGTTGAAATGGTCTAACACGACAAAGAAGTAGTCATGGCCTCTATGTGTCATATGAAAACCTAGAACAAAGTCCATGGATATTCTCTTCCAAGGCTTGCTTGGTACTGCAAATGACATGTAGAAGACAACTTTATAGTTGCTTGTCTTTCTAGCACTGCAAACAACACAACATTGAATTTTGTTTCCCACTTTCTCATGCATTTTTTACCAAAACCACTACCAATTTTACACTGTCTTTGTCACACCAAAATTCCAAAAAAGTATAGAAGAGTGTGGTTCTCTCATCAATTGAACTCTTATGTCTTGATGTATGCATAGTTTTTCTAGCTTGTATAGTATCCCATCTTGGAGGTGGTATTAATTTCCTTCCATGGAAGTGAAATATTTCTTCTTTAGTTTCTTGTAGACTCCTATGAGATATTCATCTCCTCATAGTATTCACTTAGAAGTTCATGTGTGAAAGGCTCAAGCTGCATTATCACTCCAACTATTGCAATCTTATTCAATGGTGGTTGAGAGAGCATAAATACTAGATTATTCATGGATCGTTTCATGTACTTGATTAGTAGATGAAATCGATGCAAGAAAACTAACAATTTGTAATGCCTCACTTGTTGCATCTTGCTTTGAATTTGTAGGTACTGAAGGGGATGATGATCTGTGTATGGTGTATTTTCCTAGGAGATAATGCTTCCATTTATTCACTTCTTATATAGTTGCAAAAAGCTCTTTATCATATGTGGGTTTGTCCAATACAATTCCATGAAATAACTATGAATGGTAGCACACAAACCTTCCTCCTTGCATGCGTACCACTCCTAATGCATACCCACTGACATTCGTATCTAGCTCAAAAGGTCACTGTAAATTTGGAATGTCTGATACTAGAGAATCATCGATCTTCTTCTTTAGGTATTCAAATTCTCTTTGCTATGGCTTACCACTAAATTGGAAATTTATGTAAATCGACAATCAACTAATTCTTCCTTAAGGTCTCTAATACCTTCATCACATGTGAGAGTGATATTGCTAAGTATTGATGAAGATTAGTATTTCATCTAGATATACTATTACAAATGAGTCAATGAAGGGGTGTATCACATCATTCATCAATATCATAAAAGTTTCAGTTGCATTGTTTAAAATGAAAGGCATTATGAACCACTTGTACAAACCTTGTCTTGTTTTGAATGTTATCTTCCACACGTCTTCCACTTTGATCCTCACTTGATGGTAGCCTGATTTGAGGTCTATCTTGGTGAATAATTTGGCTTGTTGCATTTTATCCAGCAATTCATCAATCCTTGGAAAAGGGTATCTATTCTTGATGGTGATTTTATTTAGGGTATGGTAGTCAATGCACATTCTCCAACTTCCTTCCTTCTTTGGAATCATGGTTATGGGTGATCCACATGGTGACATATTGGGCCTGATGAGTCCTTGTACCAACAACTACTACAAGTGTTTCATCACTTATTATGCTTCAATGATGGATTTACTATACAACCCAATGTTAGATAGTGGTAACTTTGACAACAATTGAATCTCATGTTCAATTTCTCACTTGGGTGGTAGTCCCCGAGGTTCTTGAAACACTTCCTTGTAAGGTTCAATAATTTTTTGTATTTTTTGGCATTGCTTACCACTACATCCTTCCAAGGATTCATTCATCTACAAATTTTTACCTTCTCCTTGCTACTTTCCTTATCTCAAAAACAACAAGACAAACTTCTTCATATTTCCCATTATTCTTATGGTCCAATGAGCACTAATTAGAGATAGTAGGATTTCGTGTGAATTTATGGCATATGGATTTCTATCCTTGACTAGATGATATTGGTTATCTCTCCCCCTGAAGATGGAATCTCTCTCATACACGTATGGGATTCCGAGGATGATTCCACATATATCCAAAATAACCACATCTACAACCACTTTATCAACATAGTTTTGGTTGATGGTGAACTTGAATTTGCATTGCTTGTTCACTTTAAATTCAACATATTTCCTTACCCATCCTAGAAGGTATGGTTGTCTATGATCTTGCGTCTCTAGTCCAAGATTCTCAACCAATTACGCAAAGATAAGTTGGAGTGTGAACCAAGATCAAACACGCAATCAACCTTGCTCTATTTCATATGGATTTTAATGCAAAAAAGTCCATTCATCTCCTTCTCTTCCCCGTGGTTGAAAAAAACTAATGCCACCTCTTTTTGAATATTGGTGAAACCGATATTCCCTTCTAGGTTTGATGTGATGTCCACACTTTCCTTGGAATCCATGGTGAACATCACTTTCTTCTTCTTCTCCTAGAAATGTTTGGGGTGCTTCTTAGGGATAAATTTCTAGTAGTCCCTTTCAATTTGTTCCTTTTGACCATGTTGATGGCCACAAATAACCATGTTCAACATTATAAGGAGATCACTCGGTTGGGGTCCCAATTAGACCCTTATCCATTGAAATGATGATTCTGACTAGTTCTATGGGTATCCAGTTACCCTTTTCCAAATACTAGCTTAAGATTAACATAAGATAGGTTAATCCATATGTACAAAGAGATATACACAGGGCCTTATATTTGCTGATATATATTATCACTTGATTTGATCAACAAACAAAAGAGAAGAAACAACCTTATAACTCTTATTTTTAACTTGTGATATTCCTGATTACGATCAACAAAAAAATATATATTGGATTTACTCTCTTGCTGCTAGCTTGCAATAAAGCGATCCTTAGGCTGAAACAAGGGCTCAGCCATGCCACACTGGATTTTTTCTCCTACAAAAATAGACTTTTGCAAATGCAGAAAATTAATCTAATTACAAGTGAATATTAATCCTAATATGCATATGAACAAAATGAAGACCTATCTTGACTAAGAGAAGGATATCCATACCCCTAATCAAGAGCAAAGATCTCTAATAAGAAAAGGGAAAAGGACTAATATCGAATCTAGGTTTTGAATTCACTTGAAAATCATCAAAGTAGTTCAATGACTTAACAAGTTATTAAAGAAAATATGTAATGGAATTATTTTAGCAAATAGTTACTAGAAAACACCATGCATATACCTAGATCCAATTATGTAAAATGGATCTAATATAAGATTTATATTGAACTAAAGAAACAATTCATTTAATTGAATACAACATAATACAAGACAATATTGTGGTTAACTAATAAATAGTTATCAGTTATAATTATCAAGTCTCCTTGGATTCAATGTAAATTCTGATTCAAATCCTTTTAGGCTTTGAAAATATATCTTTACAGAGTTTAGAAATAATATAAAACAATTGAAGTAAACAACCATGCTGACATCAATTATCCATACACTATTTTGTAACAGAATTTAAATCAAAATCAACTGCATAAAAGGAAGTAACAACAAGATTACCATTCTACAACAGTGCATGGAAAATAAATCTTGTTATTAAATTGTAATAACTCTGTTTTTTTACACCGTCCTTGATAATCCCACAAAAAAATTCTACCCTAATACAAAAGTGTGATCATGATTTTTCCTTATTGCAGAATTGCTCCCCTAAGTTACATATATGGAATCACTTTCTTAATTTGATTTCTTTAACTAACATTAATTAAAAGAGCAACTATCTCTTAAAAAGTAGGAATGAGATTTTTCAGAAAATTTAAATCTCCAAATCCTAGCAAAATATATAAAAAAATAGAAAAAAGTTTTTTTTCAAACTTATTGTTTCTTTTCGTAAGTTTTATCCTTGGAACTCAAATTACTCTTCAATCCATAATCCACAATCAAAAACTCATATTTTCCACCTGTCCAAAACAAAATAGAATAAATTAAATTGACAATAAAATGAAAAATAACAAAAACAATATTAAATTATAGCATCTACGCAATTTCAAATTCTGTAGTTGCTCTTTATTAAAAAGAAAATGAATAAAATAAAAAACATTATATTTCCCTGGCAATCAAAAAACTAGTTTAAAACAAAATCTAAATATCAAGAAGCAGAGCTAGTGAAATATGTTATTGAAAATATTAACTCCTAGTGAATTTATAGCCATTAAATTTTCCTTTTAGTTCAACAATCTTTTCTTTCATGACATGCACTTTTTATTGTTTTTATATATATTAAAAAAAAAACATTTTGTTATTAAACTTGAGATGAATATTTACCACCTCTAAATCAAGTGCATTTGATTATAGGATAGGCACAATGTTGTAACAAAGCTTCAACATTATAATTTTATTGATTTATCATTTTACAAACTTTCTCCTTCTATTGGTAATTTCATGGCTATAGAAAATCACATCTTCATCAAACTGTAGCATAGTATCTCTAACCTTCACATATTTTCCCATTAAAATTGAGGGCAAAATCTTTGGCTACCAGTCCTGGACATTACCGACCAAAACCTGAAAATAAGCTTGCAAAGAACCACGATTTTCTCCCAAATCGTGCATCCATTCTAAAAAAATCTTGAAGGTCAGCTAAATGGGTCCGTTATGAGAAAAACCCATGTTTCATATTTCTCAGATTCGTCCTAATTTGGTCAGAAACTAAGCTCGAAACTAGTGAATCGTTTCTCATTTCGCCCCAACTCTGTAAATTTCTTATTGCAACTAAGAAAAAAAATCAAACCAAGAATAACAATTCTCATTTGTTTCTCTAGATTCAGTACCTGGCGTTCACATCTAGAGATTAGACCCACACAACAACACTCTGGAAAAAATGTTGTAAAGAAAAAACAGGAACATGGGTGAAACACATAGATTTATGAACAAACCCTCATTTAACTGAAGAATGAAAACCCTTATCAACAGTCAAACACATTCTCATGACGGGAAAACCCCAAATGGTAAGAATGGTGGTATTACCTACCCAGTCTATGAGTTGATATGCGCATTAATTTGTAGTTATGGTAAAGTATGGAGAGGTGTACTCACCCAGGAGAAAGAACAAAGAAAAATGAGGTTTAAAATTGACATTTGGCAAAGTCATTCATCGAAACAATAACCCATTAAGTCGTATGAGTGATAAAGTGTCCAAGCACTCAAGTCATAACATGATCTCATAAATTTAGGAACATTTCCAAAAGGTAATGATAAAACTTGTGATATGCTTCCCAGGGCACATGGTATATGATGAATTTTAAAATGGTAATGTTCATTATTTTTAGGATAGGAGATGAGCGTTTAATTGCAATAATTAAAGATAGAGAAAAAAGTTCTCAAATCCAATTAATGCTATAGCTCATATCAAGCTCTCAATTTATAACATAAACAAAAAAACAAATAATTAAAAATCCTAACTATCAACACCCATGAAAGCTTAGAGCTTGACCCATTCAAAAGAAGACTAAATGTTTATAAGCTAAGGAAATTTTGTAGCCAACATTAAATACTCAATCTGCAATATAAACATAACCATGAAGTCAAAATTCTGAATGTAATGAGCAATGAGAGTTGTGAAATTATCGCTGTGACTGAAACAATAGTCCAAACCATATAGAAAATGATATCATCATCATAACACAATATTAAATCGGAATTATTTCGAATTCAAAAGATTGAACGTTCAGTTAATTGAAACAAGGGATCAAAACATGTAAAACGTTTCACTACCAAACCTTGAAACTCACAAAAGATCATTATAAATTCAATCATTTCAAAAGAAACTCTCAAAACATTAAGGGGCCCAAATTTTGTTATTAATCATTAAACACAAATTTGGGAGGTTGTTGTATGCGACAACCGACCAAAACCTTTGCATTTCTTGGTGGAAGGGTTTTCTTCCTGTGTTGCTAGAACAATCTTCTTCTCATTCCACTCCTTATTTTTCTATTTATCTTGTGTTTTTTTTTTCTTGTGCATGCTTTCTTGTTGCTTCCTCTTTTCTCCCTCGAGGTACTTTTCTTGTACACTAGCATCATTAATTATATTTGGTTTGAACAACATCAATTGACATCGAATTTGAGGTAGAAATTCCCCCGAG
>JZKD02S0613076.1:244161-259154 GCA_000966675.3 Picea glauca
ACAACATCAGTTGACATCGAATTTGAGGTAGAAATTCCCCCGAGTATTTTATCAGCATATTTGGACTTTTGAGAGAGACCCCCATATGAATTTCTCTCCTCCTAAACTCTATGGTGAACTCTTGCATTGATTGTCATTACCTCCACTTGAAGTAATGTCATACAATATATTGATGCTCCTCATATCTGATTGGGTAGAAATAATACGTTTCATGTATTTTAACACCTTCTAATCATTCACCGGTGGCTCATAGTCCAATGATATACCTACTGCATCACTCTCCCACCATGCCAAAGCATGGACTTCAAGCTTCAAACAAGTGAATGCAAACGTTTTTTTACTGGTTACTTCATGCACATTGAAGTATACCTCCATCTGTTGTAGCCATTGGTTCAATTTGATGGCATCAACTTCCTCAACATATGGATTGATATTCACCTTGTCATCCACATAGAAACGTACCTATACCATGTTATAACTACATTCTCCCATCTTTGACTTAGCCTTTCATTCTACCTCTAGCTTCTTTTCTTCAATCTTGGGGTCTTCATGATTAGTCTCTATTGATGGTGTTTCCCTAAATTTCATTCCCAATAGTTGTGATACCATTGATGTCATCATGGCCATTCTTTGCTCAAGTTAATGTTGGATTGCTGAGAGGGGGGGTGAATCAATAATATAGTTTTTTAATCCTTTTAACCACAACAAGCAAGTGTTATTTATCTTTATGATCAATATAACATTATCATCTAATAAGTGAAGAGTAAATAAACCATGAACAAATGAACAATCATACACATACATAGTACATCAATATTATTATGTGGAAACCCAATGAGGGAGAAAACCACAAATTTATTTTTATTATATGTCTTTAAGAATTACATTCATTGGAAGCATCAACTTCCTTTTTTCTCTAGCTACAACTAGAAGGAGGCTACGACCCCCTATATTTGCAGGCTACAACCTGAGGGAAGCTACAACTCCCCAATTCTCTGGCTACAACCATAAGGATGCTACAAACCCCTATGTTCTCTGACTACAACCGGAGGGTGGATACAACCATCTATCCTTGCCTCGTCGTGCCGCCCTGAAAATATTATTGTCAAATGAAGAAACCAATGACACACTGTCACTATAAGATATACCACTGTAAACCTGTATCACTTACCTATAGACAACCTGTATCACTGCCTATAATCAACCTATACTTGAACTGATTATGTTCCAACCAAAAGAGACATATACATGATTTGTTTGTTCTGCAACATGTGTCTGTACACGCCCTACCTATACTGCAGCCCACGTATGTATGTGACCTATCTGTTCTACAACATGTGTATGCCTTCTGAAAAGTAGGGTTTTCTCTCTTCTGAAAAGTTTCGACCCTCTACAACCTCTTTCACATCAACCTGCAACCTATCACTGTGTCCAGACTGTAATTGTGTTTTATTCATACATCCTCATACATATCCTTTACCCAAAGCATCTATATCTCTCTAGTCACGTGCCATACAAGTGTGTGTAATCATGAAGAAGTATAATAACCCTCACATGATATAGACATCAAACCCTTTATGATATCTAGCCTCTTAATACATCAACCACTTCACAAATACAAGATCTCAACCATGTACCACAAAATCCCTTACCATATGCCAAGAAATACCATATGTGCCTCAACTCTAACAAGATGTATCAATGATAAATATTGATTATACCAGCACTTTACTTTTGTAGATCTAATTTATAACAAAAGTCCCATGTGACCACTAATCTCTCTAGGGAAAATCCTCATACCCCCATAACCATTTCTCATGTATACAACAAAATCCAACTACTCATAGAAATAAGACATACCTTTTGAACCAGTGGATAGATATGATGTACCTAATCACTATAGACCTTCCTGGGAGATTTCTTTCATACTCTAAAGTTCTAACATCTTCATATTATCAATTTTTTAGGCATTACCCTCATGTATGCGCCCTATTATATTGCTAGCCCGTGTACATACACGCCCTGCTCCACTGTATCCCGGGTAGAACTAAAAAACTAGTGTTTTTTCAGTATTTTCTTTAATTCTGAAACTTCCGTCACCAATCCTTCGTGCTACATAAAACTTGCAAAACTTCAGATATATCAATGAGTACCTGCAATACAACTTACACAATAATAGATATTCAATGTTCTCAATAGGTTCTAATAGGAGAGCCTTTCTCTCTTATTTATACTTCCATGTAGCTTGCTCAAGGGGTTACCTTCTAAGTAACTTAACCCAATTTCCTTCTTTTAGGGATAACCCACTTCTAACCACTTGTCCACTTCTAACCCACTTTCCTACAAATAGTTAATTCACCACTTCTAGTTGCAACTAATTTATTTTTAATTATTTTCTTATTGCAACAACTTAACCCATGATTAACTCCTAGTTTTACTCACTTGACTAGTCAACTTCTTCTAGGAACTTCTAGAATAATTTTGACTTCTTTGATTTTCTAGATAACTCATGAGGGTTCTCCAACTTCACAAGGCCATAAATATCGAACTGTGAGGAGTTATGTGTCATTCCACATATCACTAGAAATGACATGACATGTATTATCCATATAGAATAGTCTTACCTGCAAATATATTAAACTTCATACCATTATACATAAATCAAGTTGAAGTCCCTCAACCATACTATTGGGGCTACCAGAATTTGCTACCAGACTTGCTTCAAGGTTTGAAATCAATGAAAACCAACCCAATTAATCAACAATACCCCCCCTTGGCATTCATGGAAACACTCTGATGCAACACTAAAGTCATATTGCTTATGCTCCCTCTGTGACCCACTCTGCTTGGAAGCATGCCTCTGTGCTCTTTCTCTAAGAATCTAATTCTCTGACTTGCATCTGATGAATATCTCCCCCTTTGATATCAATGGAAAAGGTAACTTCTCATCTACGGCTGCTCCCCCTAACTGAACTGTCCTTAGGGCTTCTCCCCCTGACTGAACTCTTCCTAAACTTGCTCCCCCAAACTGAACTATCCTCTGTATAGTGCTTCCTCTTGTAAATATAAGACATATAATATAAGAATTCAAAAGAATTAATTTTGGAGTAGAAATTACTCCGATTCTCTAGCGAAGATACTCAAAAGATTCCCTTGGAAGCGGTTTTTTGAAGACATCTGCAACCCATTCCTTTGTTCCCACATATTCAACTATGGTGTTCTTCTTTGCAACTTGTTCCTGTAGAAAGTGATACTTGATTAGAATGTGCTTTGTCTTGGAATGCATCAATCGATTATTTGAGATACTTATAACTCTTGTATTATCACAATATATAGGAATGAGCTCATCATACTCAACCTGTATATCTGTCAAAGTTTGTTTCATCCATAGAACCTATGCACAACATATTATTGCTGGAATGTACTATGGTTCGACTATAGAAAATGACACTGATGATTGTTTGTTGCTTAGCCGAGATACCAAACAATCACCCAAGTAGAATGTCGCTCCATTGGTGCTTCGTCGGTCATCAATGCAACCTACCCAATCTACATCTATTAGGAAATACGTGATATATCCTTTCCTTTTGGATACCTACTCAGTTTGAGAAATAAAAATTCTTTAGTTTCTTTGACATATATGAATACCTAGAAAGAAGGATAGTTCTCCAAGTAATGACATTTCAAATTAATTCTGCATATCCTTTGCAAATTTATGGCTTAACCTGTCATCATCACTTCCAAAAATAATATCATCAACATAAACTTTAATTAATAAAATACTATCTTGAGTTACCTTGATGTAGATGTTGTTGTCTACATTTCCTTTTCTGAACCTTGCTTGTTGTATATATCTATCAAATCTAGAGTACCATGCTATGGGAGCATGTTTTAGACCATACAAGGCCTTCTTCAACCTGCATACATAATCTTCATTCTCTGACAACTGAAATCCTTTTGGTTTTTCAATGTAGACTTCTTCTTCAAGTTCCCCATTCAGAAAAGTTGATTTCACGTCCATCCGATACACTTTCATATTATTGGATCATGCATAAGCTAAGATCAATCGGATTGCTTCCATTATGGAAGCTATGGAAAACATCTCTTCAAGGTTGATACCTTCAACCTATGCATATCCTTTACATACCAATCTAGATTTGTTCCTGGTAACATGTCCGTCTCCATTCAATTTATTTCTGAAGACCCACTTTGTCCCAATCACATTCTTGTACCTTGGTCTTGGAACCAATTCCCAAGTGTCATTATTCTCTATTTGATCCAACTCTTCATTCATAGCCTTTTTACAGAATTAATTCTTGTTGGCTTCTTCAAAACTGTTTGGTTCAATCGAAGATAAGAGTGCTAGGTTCAATTGTTCTAGTCAACAAACTTTTCTTCTAGTCTCAATTCCCGCATCTTTGTTTTCGATAATCTGATCTGAAGGATGATTCTTCTGTACTCGTTTTCCAGGTGTCTTTGGAGGAACTTACTAAACTTTCTCTTATAATTATGTCTTATCTTCTTCATCTTCCCCTTCTGCTACTTCTTCATCATTTGCTTCTTCTTCATAAACCTATTCCAGTGATTCCTTTTCTTCTTCCTTTAATTTCCATCCATTTGCTTCATCAATTGTTATATTGATTCTTTCCACAACTTTGTCGAGCCTTATTTTGTAACACTTGTATGCTTTCCTTTTACTTGAGTAATCGACAAGTAGGCCTTTGTCCAAACAAGAGTCAAACTTTCCCATTCTTCCATCTTCTCTTTTGATGTAGAATTTTCTTCCGAACACTTTGAAGTGCTTCACATTTGTTGGTCTTCCTTTCCATAGCTCGTAGGAGTTTTGTCACTGTTTTTTTTTAGCATTACTATGCTTTGAATATGAAATTTTGTATGCACTACATGTGACCAAATGGAATCTGTTAATTTAGAATCCTTTGACATTGTTCGAGGAATTTCATGTACTATCCTGTTATTTCTTTCAACAACTCCATTCTGTTGAGGTGTCCTAACAATGTAGAATTGCATTTTTATTCCATGCTTGATGTAGAGATCCATAAATTCCTTTGAAGTAAACTCTTCCATTATCATATCTCAAACATTTTATTTTTGAATCCATTTCATTTTCAACCATTTCCTTGTATACCTTGAAGTTTTCAAATGCTTCTGACTTATTCTCGAGAAAACAAACTGCAATCATTCTTGTATAATCATCAACAACTAACATAAAATATTTCTCACCTTTTAAACCCTTTATTCTAGTTGGTCCAACTAGATCAGTATGCACAATTTCCAGTGGTATTCTCATTGAGTATTCCTTTGATTTGAACCTGGTATTTGTTTTCTTTCCTCGTTGACAATGATTTCATAATGTGTTGGTTGATTTCGTGATCTGGGGAATTTGTCTAACCACTTAATTTTTGTTGACTTTGACGAGGTTATCAAAGTTCATGTGACCCATTCTTCTATTCCATAGCCAACCTTCATCTTCCTTTCCTAGACAACACTTTTCATTTCCAATTTCACTTAATACATATATGTTGCTTGAAGTTCTTGTTGATGTTGCAATCAATTTTCATGAACCTTCTTTCCTTATATATCACTTCCATGAATCAAACATAAGTATATGACCTTGGTCACACATTTGAATTACACTTAGAATATTGTGTTTCATATCTTCCACTAGTAGAAATTTTTTTGCCTTGGTATTTTTGTTTCCAATTTTGACTATTCCCTTTCCAATGATTCTAGTTGAGTCATCATTTCCAAAGGAGACTGATCCATCTCTTTCCTTTATTAATGTAAGAAAATTTTCTTGATCACATGTCATGTGGTTTGAAAATCCATTATCAACATACCAACCACATTTCTTGTGTTTATCATGTAGAGTGAGTGTGCATTTTTCATTGTTAAACTGATCCTGCTTTCTTATCCATATTATGTGGTGAGGTTCATGTCTGTGACTATTGTTATTATGTTGTGATTCTATAGGAGGGTATATCGTTCTACAACATTTAACCATGTGTCCAAAGTTGTTTCATTTGTACCATTCCACTTCAGTGCTCAATTATTCAAACTTGTTGTAGCTTCTTCTCTGTGTTTCACTAGGCCTTATTGGATAACCATTTTTTCATGACTTTCAAAGTTGTTTCTGTTCCTGCTATTATCTCTACAATTTACATCTTTGTGTCCAAAATTATTAAATTCATAACATAAACCAAAAAATATAGTTTGATACCTAGGAGTTGAAGATCTTCTTAAAGGAGTTACTCTTCTGAATCCTTCTTCATCCTGAGGTCTGCTTGTTTCTAACTATCATTGATTTTGAAATATGAATATTCTAGGTGGAGGAGTTTCCCTGTGATATTCTCTGTAAAACTTCTTGTCTCCTCTAACTGTATCTGCATAGCTTCTTGGTTGTGTTTCTTTATCTGTGGTTTTGGATCTTGAGCCTCTTTTTGTCTGATTGTATCCTAGGTCGGACTTGTCATGATGTGGCCTTTGATTATTGATAATATTATCCAAAACCTTTGAACTGTTCTACATATTCTTATGTTGAAGGTCTTTTCTCAAAGTAAGAACATTTGCTTCCAAATTTCCAATGATCCTGTCTTTTTCTTCTAGTTGTTCTTTGATTCTTTTGTCTTATTATATTTGAACCTTTAATTTAGTGATCATATATTCTATTTCTTTAGAGTTTGAATTTTGAATATTTTCTTTCTTGTCTAGTTCTTCCTAGAGTTTCTTGTTTTTCTTCGTTTTTCTTTTAATAACTTCTATCGAAATAAAAATTTATTCTCTGTAGTCAACTTATTCTTCTTCATACTCCTCTTCAGTGTCTTTGATTTTCATGAATAAAACTCTTTCTGTCTCACTTTCACTAACTTCATCTTCATTTGATGAGGAGAAATCTTCTTTGGTGCAAAAACTTTTCTTAAAGACTTTCTTTTTGTTTCTTTTTACTTTATAAGTTTGTTTGTTGTTTGCCTCTTAATTTATTTTCTTTTTTTTGTGAGTATATTTTTTATAAAAATTACCAATACCATCATAGTTAAAACAAATCAATGTAATCTTACATTTATATCTCCCTCTGGTTCCCTTTTTCAATCTTCTGACAAAGTTGGCCACTTCTTCATCGTCTTTCGAGATGTCACTATTGCTGCTATATTATTTTTCTTTTTTCTTTCCCTTTTTCTTTGACCTTTTGGATTATTTGAATGTTGCTTCTTTTATACCTATATTTTCATGTTTAGTTCTCATTTCATAAGCTTTGAAGATTCTATGTAGTTCATCCATGCTTATTGAGTCTAGATCTGCTCTTTCTTCTAGTGCTGAGATCTTAGGATGAAATCTCATTGGAAGAGATCTTAGTACCTTTTGAACAATTACAGATTCATCAATTTATTCTCCCAATCCTATGATTTCATTCACTATTTCATCAAATTTTAAGAAGTAAGATGCAATATTCTCATATTCCTTCATCTTTAGCTATTTGAATTGATCTCTGTAAATTTGGAGCTTGGGTTCTTTGAATTTTGAATCTCCTTCATAAATATTTTGAAGTTTGTCCCAAATACCTTTAGTGGAGCTACATTGTATAACTTTGGTATATACCAAATCACAAAGATCATTCAAAAGTGCATTTGTGGCTTTTGAATTATTTAGACTGATTTTTTTTTTCATTGTCATTTGTTGGCGGAACTGTTGATTCTTTGTATCCATCTACAACTGATTTCCAAACTTCAAATCCTTATGCATGTACATATGTTTTCATCCTTTTGCTCCAGAATGCATATTTATGTCCATCAAACTGTGGTATTCCATTTTTATACATATTGTTTCTCTCCATTATCTACCTTTCAATGGTTAAACTGATTTTTGAAGGAACCTTCTCTGATACCAATTGTTGGATTAGTGAGAGGGGGGTGAATTAGTAATAGAGATTTTTAATCATTTAACCACAATATGCAAGTGTTATTTATCTTTATGATCAATATATAATTATCATACAATAAGTGCAGAGTAAATAAACCATGAACAAATGAACAATCATACACATACACAATACACCAATATTTTTGTGTGGAAACCTAATGTGGGAGAAAAACACAAAATGATTTTTCTTATATTTCTTTAAGAATTACATTCATTGGAAGCACAAACTTCCTTTGTTCTCCAACTACAACTGGAAGGAGGCTCCGACCCCCTATATTTTCAAGCTACAACCCCCCAATTCTTTGGCCACAACCAGAAGGAAGTTACAACCCCTATGTTCTTCGACTACAACTAGAAGGTGGCTACAACCACCTATTCTTTCCCCGTCCTTCCACCCTGAAATATAAGTGTAAAATGAAGAAACCACTGCTACATTGTGACTGTAAGATATACCATTGTAAACCTATACCAACCTGTAGCACTAAACTGTATCTAACCTATACCACTTCCCTATAATCAACCTGTACCTGAACTAATCCTATACCAACCAAAAGGAATAGATACACAACCTATCTACTCTGTATAACACGTATGTACGCACCCTATCTATACTGCAGCCCTCTTATGTAAGTGAACTATCAATTCTACAACCTGCGTATTCCTTTTGAAAAGTAGGGTTTTCTCTCTTTTGAAAAGTTCTAACCCTCTATATCCTCTTTCACATCAACTTACAACCTTTCACTATGTACATACTGTAGTCGTTCCTTGTGCGTACATCCTCATACATATCCTTTACCCAAAGCATCTATATCAATCTAGTCATGTTCCATACAAGTCTGTGTAATCATGAACAAGTATAATAACCATCAAATGAACTAGAAATCAAACCCTTTATGATATTGAGCTTCCAAATACATCAACCACTTCACAAATACAATCTCTCAACCATGTACCACAAAAACCATTAACCATATGCCAAGAAATACCATATTTTCCTCAACTCTAACAAGATGTATCAATGATAAATATTGATTATACCAATGCTATATTTCTATAGATTTGACTTATACCGAAAGCTCCATGCAACCATTAATATATCTATGGAAAATATTCAAACCCCCATAACCATTTCTCATGTATACAACAAAATCCAACTACTCATAGAAATAAGATGTAACCTTTCAATCAATAGATAGATATGATGTACCTGATCAATATAGACCTTCCTGGGAGCTTGCTTTTAGACTCTAAAGTCCTGACATTTTCATCTTCTCAAGTTTTTAGACTTTACCCTCATGTACGCACCCTATTATACATCCAACCGACGTACATATGCACCGTCCTCCACTGTAGCCCGCATACAACTAAAAAACTAGGGTTTTTTCAGTATTTTCTGTAATTCCAAAAAATTCACCGTTAACCCTTCGTGCTACCTCAGACTTGCACAAATTTAGATATATCAATGAGTACCTGTAATAAACCTTACACAATAATAGATATTCAATGTTCTCAATAGGTTCTAATAGGAGAGCCTTTCTCTCTTATTTACATTTCCACATAGCTTCCTCAAGGGGTTACCTTCTAACCAACGTAACCCAATTTCCTTCTTTTAGAACTAACCCACTTCTAACCACTTGTCCACTTCTAACCCATTTTTATACAAATAGTAAATTCTCCACTTCTAGTTGAAACTAATTTATTTTTAATTATTTTCTTATTGCAACAACTTAACCCATGATTAACTCTTAGCTTTACTCACTTGACTAGTCAACTTCTTCTAGGAGCTTCAAGAATAATTTTGACTTATTTGACCTTCTAGATATCTCATGAGGGTTCTACAACTTCACAAGGCCATAAATCTCTAACCGGGAGGAGTTATGTGGCGTTCCACTTATCACCATAAATTAAATGACATGTACTATCCATATAGAATAATATTAGTTGCAAATATGTTAAAGTTCATACCATTATACATCAATCAAACTAAAGTACCTTAATCATATTGTTGGGGCCACCAGAATTTGCTACCGGAATTTCTTCAAGGGTTGACATCAATGAAAACCAACCCAATTAATCAAGAATCCAAATGTAATGAACCAAAATGCTTAGAATATCATAAAATAACATAAATACACACCATGTACATAATGTTAGCGTGGAGCAAAACTCCAAGATATACGAGTTACGCAATAACTCCTTAAGAATAGGGGAAACCCCTCCAAATAACCAAATTCCATTCATACTTCACAATTCACCCCTCTTAATAATGAATACATGATCTCTTATATATAACTAGTCAGACTTGCACATGATGCCCCTTTATCACTAGGCCGACCCTATTACATATGCATTTACACATTACATGTACATTTAGGCCCATATATGCCCCCCCTTGGATTCATATCCATCCCGACCCTTGGAGTTTCCACCTCATCTTCTGCATGATGCTTCCCTACCATCTGTAAGTTTTAAACCTACGAAGTAAAGCAATGCATATAAATTCTTAAGCAATACAAAAATTAATCAATGGCTCATACACAGAGTACATAGAGATTTTTACCGGATCGTCAGACGCACCCACACACACACACATGCAAATAATATAACACATACCCAACACCATCCTTGGTTCTCTGCCTCCCTATAACCATAAAAAAAATTGTTTTCCACTTCTTATGTAGTCACTATTGGTACTTACCATACAAGTCTCACTAGATGTACTCAAACTCAATATTTGGTACCATCTAATCCATAAATGGTAGGCTCATAGCCTATCCATTTCACCAACATAGATTCTTGAAAAAAAGGGAAATGTCCTTGACGTTTATTCAATTGCATTGAAGAAAAATACCCTAACAAAGGCAATGATTCAAAATGGAAACCTCTGTCTCTTGTTGCACTACAATATAATCTTGGAAGGGAACCTCGGGAGATGAAATGGATCTAGACTATATTATCACTTTGAATGGTTGCTCATACTCATTCACATCAAACGACTCTTCCTTTCATTCAACACAAAGTAACTATCCCATTCACACATGGATTAGAAAGAAAATAATATAAAACTCATGCTTCTTTCCATCCAACACCTATAGGTAACTCAACACTCATGGCCAAACAATGTATGTATTTACACATAAACAAAATGTAAGGAAGTGGAACTTTGTGTTTATGTTAATCAATAAATCGATCATGCATTAAGACTATAAAGTCAATCCATCCAACCAAAGGAAACCTTCACACAAAGAAATATTAATGAGGGAATTCAAACAACAAACAAAGATTAATTCAACCAACTATAAGGAAGCACCCAACTATTGAGATTTTATGTAAATTCGGAAGTTATTCCTAAGTGTAATTATGAAAAGGTTTATTGATAAGTCATGTCTTTTAGGTCTTTTAGAGTATAAATAGAGGTTATATCGAGTCATTTTGATCATTCATTGAATGTAAGTATAAGAGAGTAGTACACACTTATCTACGAGGATATTCTTGGTTCGTTTCTGAGTCTCTTGGTCTTGATTTCATGAAAGATCATTGTATGAAATTGTGCATGTTGGAGGAATCTATATTCAGGAAAGTTTGCAGGGTTTTCTCCCCCTTGAGGGTTTCCCTAAGGATATATATTGTTGTTATGTGGATATCTATGTTTCAGTTGTGATCCTTTTGCATATTAAATAACAATATATATATATATATATATATATATATATACAATATCATCTCTCTTGAAAAATAAATTTGGTATCAGAGCCGGACTAGGTCTAAATCCCTCATAGGAGGTCCTGGGAAAATAAAGAGATAGTTTATGTTTGGATTCAGTGGGATTGATATGAACTGTGAGAGAGATGGGAGAAATGAAGGAATCAATGTCATGAGAAGTGGCACCTACCGCTGCAAAGTTGGCTCCATGCCCGAAATATGAAGCCACCAGAATGTAAATATGGACTCATAAACGAAAATCCCATCATCGTATCTTCAAAGTACAATGACTACGCCATCCTCGAAGAAACACCTTGGGTGTAATAAATATGGAAAACAAAGTGAACGTTATAATTCTTCCCAGTATAGAAGATCTGGTAGCTTGGTGCATTTGGTTAGTTCCAGTAATTTCTTTTCTTGTATGGGATGTGTGGAAAACATGGAAGAGGAGGGATATTTAGATTCTAGGATATGCTCTTATTCTCAGCACCTTTATTATCCAATTGCTCTTTTTTTTTTTGATTATTCACATAACAACATATATTCAGGAAACAACTACAAAAAAAGAGGTGGTGGCCATTTTGGTTAAAAATCAACTGGTGATCGATAGAGAAAGAATTATGATGTGTGTGTTCATGGATTATTTTCTTCCAGGAATGGCTTGTTTAGGATCTACTATGGTCGGGAATGATCTTACAACATTGGGATTGAGTATAATACTCAATATTGTCTCTAAGATTCATTTTGTTTGGAAAGTGAAGAAGCCAAATGAATTATCGAGTGATCCTCCTCCTGAATTTCATATAGAGACCAAATGGTATGACATAGAATGGTCCATGGTGTCCAACATATATACATAGAAAAACGTGATGAGGGTGACCCAGTGTTGTGCGGTGTGGAAATCATTGAAGCTAAGGGCCTGGTGGTGCTCGTGATCTTGTGCACATCTATGACTTTCTTTAAAATATCATAGGCATGGTTTCATGTTGTGGAGTTGTCAAAGTTGGTGGAGATATCATGATACCAAAATACAACCTCTATGGAAATTTCTGAGACGTTTCCATTGAGCTACCAAAATGGTGGAGCTACCAAGTAGAATGATTCACCAAAGTGTTGTATTTTAAGCAATTTATTTGATCGATGGTTGCAATGGTAGAATTGGGTCTTAGTGCACACAGTTTTTTCAACGATCATGTCTCATATGTCCGAGGAAAGGATAACCGAGATAAGGAATCTATGTGGTGAGTTGGTAAAATATTAATAATTAAAACATTGAATAACGATGTGAAGAATCATGGGATCAGATCGATTAGGTGGTCATGGGCAGGACAAAATGGGATTTGCAATTTTCAATCTATTTAATTTTGGATGTGATTGCATGCACCATGTGGTGTTGGTAGAGATGAAAATGACCAATGGCATCATTTCAAAATCTAAAAGTAATGTCATTACCATGAGGAAGAGAAATAAGATGAAATTGTTTCAAATCCTGCAATGCAAATGATAACATTGTATATTGATAAAATGCCAGTGGGTTTATGAGCATGAGAATGTTTTGGGAAGAATTTGTATAATGTGAAATGAGAATACCTTTGATGAAAATATGGTGTGAATAAATATGCTAGAGAGGCTTATGAGAGAGGCCTATACAAGAATATATTTTCGTGACTATTTTATGATACCAACAATGATCCAATATGTGCAACATAAGCCTATAGGGGCCATCCTACCTTCTTGTATGTTGTGGGAAACGTTAGCGCTGCATCATTTTGGTATCCATTTGGTATGATAGCCTAAACGTTTTAGAAGGCCAGGAATAAAGAGGAGTTGTGCAACTACCAGATTAATGCTTTGGGAGTCGAACCTTGTTCATGGTTGCATTTGCATCTTCTTGGAGCCAAGTCTTTGGCATAGTCAACGTCAGTTATGATACAAATTGTTCGATGTTATTTAAGTATGTCATGATCACTTGAACCATTGGTGCATGTTTATGTCAAACGATATTCACGAGAAATGAATATGGCAAAGTGTAATATTGGAATGATTACCTTGGACAAAAGACAAGAGAAGAACTATGGTTTCCATGTTTTGGATTACCTGCAATTTTTTTATTGGAAGCAATGGATAGGAAAGAGGTGACTGATTGAATGCAAATCCATTGTATAATGAATCAGGAATGAAAAGAGAATACTCTCAGATGGAAAGAACCCTGATTCAGGTGTCTGAGTTTGTGAAGTTGTGTTTGGAAATATGCAAGGGGAAATAATGGAAAAGAGGCAATGTTATTGTTGCGTAGAGAGGTGTCTGTCAAATTTGTTGTTGCAATTATAAAAGACGCGAGGAAATAGTTATGCACACGGTGTTCTATTGTGAATAATCTTTGCGTTAATATTTTGATTGGGCTACAATTGTGCATGCCTGATATTCATGATAGAATCATGGTTCATAGAGGAGGAAATTAGTCAGGAGGGTTGGGGTATGTATTTTTCCTCAATCATAGAGGGAGCACCCAGTGAGGAAGACTGGAAAATAAGGTTTGTTTTCAATGAAAGAGGGAGTTTTCCTCTGAGTTTGAAAAGAAGGATCTTAGTCTCATACATTTCTATTTGGGATTAGAAGTATGACAGATGAGATCTTCCTTGGACAGGGAAAATATGTTGTGGAGATCCTGAAGAGGTTCGGGGTGTTGGACCATAAACTGATGGATACACCGATGGAATCAAATATGAATTTGTTGGATGATACAACTTCAGAGGCTATGGATGCTACATTATACAGGAAGATGATTCGATCATTGATGCATTTTATGAGTACATGACTATATATATGTTTTTCTGTGAACACCTTGAGTCAGTACATCGTTGACCCCATACATGTTTACCTGATTGTAGTAAAACATGTGATGAGGTACCTTAAATGTATAGTGGATTATGGGATTAAGTATGTTGTAGACATTGAGATCATTCTAATTGGATATTCAGATTCAGATAGGGTCGGTAGTGTTGTAAACCGGAAAAGTACATTGGGATGTTTCTTCACTTTCAGATCCGATATGGTTGCATGGATCAGTAAGAAGCAGTCATGTGTAACACTTAGTACGACTGAGGCAGAGTATGTGGAAACATGTGCAACAAGTCACGAAGCAGTGTCACTTCAAAAATGACTGACTGGATGTTAAGAACCTGAATAGATATACCAATATAATAACCACAAATATTGAATACACAATAGATCCACAAAAAAATATAGAATAAACCACACTTTATTATTACCAAACCCTTGAGGTAGGGCAACACCATACAATGGATCCTATTATGGAAGGGATCCTCTCCTGTTCACTTGCCTCTTCGAGGGGG
>JZKD02S0613076.1:262163-276203 GCA_000966675.3 Picea glauca
ATTGCTTGAGGAGTTTTATCCTTCCATAAGGATTAATATATGGTGTTACCCTACCTCAAGGGTTTTCTCTATTTCTTGTGTTCATGTTAAGGTGAATGGTTTATGGTTTATTCTTAGTATTATTGAAGTATATTTGTAGATCTGGTTTAGGTACTTAACACTGGATTATTCGATATTGCGATGGAGGCGTTTTGCATATTGTGCGACAACTAGAGTTGTATAAAGTTTTCAGAGAACTCGATGTTTCATGATAGGTCGAATCATATAGAAATCAGGTATCAATATATCAGGGATATGGTGTAGAAGGGAGCAGTGAGGCTCCAATATGTGTCTACTGATGAGCAGGTTGTGGATGTGTTGACAAATTTGTTGTCAAGGATGAAGTTCGAGTACTTCATGGACAAGCTCGACGTAGTCCCTCTTCAGAGGGAGTGATGGATTCAGATGTTATTGCAGGGTAATGGATGTCATGATGACATGTTGTAGATATTGGAAAACTACCCACTGGCCCTAGATGCATGCTAAAGAGAGAAGGTACATATTCTATCACAGGGTATTGGATGTCATGCATAAGATATCTGAGTTTTCTGTGGGAAACTAGCTAGTCTCATGATGACATGTTGTAGCTATTGGATGCATTTTGTGAAGTCACTATGGATTTCCTATGATGTATAGATTCATGTGTCTGAAAGTCAATGGTCATGAGATCGTGTGGATGGCTACAATGTTAGAGTATGTGACGAATAAAATACCTTCCTCACTAAGAGGGAGTGTTGATATTTTATCTAATTTCAGAATTTATTCCTAAGTGTAATTGTATTGGTTATTCCTAAGTGTAATTGTGAAAGTGTTTACTGATAAGTCATGTCTTTTAGAGTATAAATAGAGGTTATATCGAGTCATTTTGATCACTCATTGAATATAAGTACAAGAGAGTAGTATGAACTTATCTAGGAGGCTATTCTCGGTTCATGTCTGGGTCTCTTTGGTCTTGATTTCGTGAAAGAGCATTTTATGACATTGTACATGTTGGAGGAATCTATACCGAGGAAAGTTTGCAGGGTTTTCTCCCCCTTGAGGGTTTCCCTGAAGATATATATTGTATTTCTGTGGATATATATCTTTTGCATATTAAATAGTAATATATATATACAATATCATATCTCTTGAAAAATCAACACCAACTAGTGAAGTCGACTAATAACAAGGAAAAAGTTTAGAGTGAGGAACATGAGGCCTGTGGGTTATGGATGGACATCTAACTATTATTAAAATGTAGAGAATGATTTGTGGTTAAGGTGTAGAGGCTCAACAATGGTGAAAACACAATGTATGGCCTATGGGTAAGGTGTATATTCCCAACAATGGTGAAAACACAATGTACGACCCATGGGCAAGGTGCAGACACTAGCCAACAAGTAGGACACAACCTAGAGAGGAGATACGACCCCTTGAGAGGATGAAACACTTATGCATCAAGTAGGACGTAGCCTATAGAGGAGATATGATGCATGGATAGGATTAAACACTCAACCAACAACAAATTTGACTTAGGGAGTGAGATAAATCCCCCCAACAACTCTTAGAAACTAAATGAGTAATTTCTAAATAATTAGCAACAACTCTAGAATGGAAACCATTTATTTTTCATCTTTAGAATCACTCAACGGTGGAGAACAAAGAGACATTGAGACTTGTGAAATGTCATTAAACCTATAGAGTAGCCATTAAAATGCTTATAGTAGCTTCAACAAACCAGAAAATGAATAAATACAACTAAATACATAACACATTGAGGAACATTAATGCACATTTAGACACAATTTACATTCGAATCCCAATTGGGAAAAAAAACATTCAATTGCCTTCAACCATGCTCTTTATTTTTTGTCAATAGGAATGTTACATGCCGTTTGGTTCAACTCTATTCTCCTCAACAAAAAATGGGCAACATTCATCTTCCTTATTAGCCAAATAACCCCTTTTTCTTCTCAAACAATCAAGATATAGAAGGAAACTTAGCTGGGGGAGTATTTGGAAGGTCAAGCATCCCCAACTCTTCAACATTGCCAATATCGTTTCTCCTCCTCCTCTTTAGTTTCTTTTCTTTTTTAATCTTTACATTGGAGAAGAGATCTCATGACATTTGTATTTTTTTAATACATCATTTCTTATTCTTCTTTTCCAACAATATACCTCCTTATCTTCATATCTTATGTACTTTACTTATGTTTTAAATGAATGCAAGGGTGGGCACTGATCATAATGGCATGGGGCCCTTCACACCAATAATCCAGTCTCCTTCATCATCCATATCCTTGAACCTCGCTAGTGTCAATCACTGTAGAGTCTATGTTGTATCTGATTCTTCTTATTTGGGTCTGATTCATATCAGTACAATAGAAAAAATGTGCAGAGAGATGGTAGAAATTTAGTCCAACTAACATGCTTTCTCAAAAAGAATTCCTTTTCATTGAATGTTGCAGCTATGAAATCCTTTTATTCTTTAAAGGAAGCAATGTGTAGTACTCCTCTCTTAGCCATGCCATAATTCACAAATACTTTCATCCTAGAATGTGATGCCTTTGAAAAAGGTATTGGGGAAATGGTGATGCAAGAGGAGTTCCCATTGACTTTAACTAATAAAATGTTGTTACAAAATCCTAGGCAATTCTACATATGAGAAATAAATTTCCCATCCATCACACAATAGATACATAGCATCCTTACCTAATTAGGAGGCATTTTTATATCACGACAAACCAATGTAGCTCAAAGTACTTTTTAGAACAACACTTGTCTTCACCAAAGTAGAAAAATTGGGTCACAAAGATGTTAGTCTATGATAATTATGATATCGTATATAACAAGGGAAGGGAGAACGTGGTGGTTGATTCCATGTCTCAAAAATTTGAGGATTGCATGGTCCCTACCCCTAGTTTGATGGGGTTATTTCCAATTGATTGTGCAATCCCATGGATAATGCAGACATCAATAATGTTGATTTATCCTTTTTCTAACATCTCACAAGGACATGGAAGGAATATTTATTTGAATATTGTAGACATGTGGTGGGGTAGTTCCTATAGAGTGAATTTTCCCAAGGAATAATAATCAAGGAGACAGGGTATCACCATTTAACAATAGAGACACATGATGCATGATTTACCTTATCCTTACTGGAGCCATATTGGATCATAGAGGTAAGTCTAGAATAATTGTCTAATGCCATGGTTGTTCAAATCTTTGAATATCTACAAGAGGATCCAAATCCTCCTACAAGATATACTTGGCATCACAAAACCTTAAGGTATCAAGGGTGTACCTTTTTGGTACATGAATCTTCTTTAAAATCATGGTCAATAGTGCAATTACACTCCTATTCCACTAGTTTTCACTCTATATTTCATAAAACATATGAAAGGCTTAAACAATCATTCTTTTGGTATGGAATAAAAAGGACATGTACATTTGTAATTGAATGTGACAAGTGTCAACGGAACAAGGTAAAACGATGGAGACCCCTAGGGCATTGGAACCTTTACTTATCCCTGCAAAAAAATGGGTTGACATTTAAATGGATTTTATTGTTGTCCTTCCTAAATCATGCAACAAATCCCCATGGTGGTTGTTGACTTCCTTTCCAAACATTCCCATTTTTTTTCCCTTACAATGCCTTCTTAATACATCCACATTTGCATAATTCTTCAAGGATCATATTTTTAAATTACATGGAATGACTAATTCAATTTTGATGGATCATGATCCTATATTCACCAACAAATTCTAGCATGAGTTGTTTAAACTACATACCACCCAATTGAAAATGAGCACAACTTATCATCCCCAAAAATATGGTCAAACAAATGTTGCCAATAAGTTCTTGAAAACATATTTGAGATGTCTTGCTTAAGACCCATTACAACAATATCTAGCACCCCCAATATGTAAAAGTCCCAAGCACAAGTTGTTAGTTTGTGTCACTAAGGAAGGATACCCATTGTCACCACAATAACACTTTCTCTCTCTTTAGGTTGGTTCCTCTCCAACTCATGGGGTGGTGTCCCTATGAAAAATCCAAGTCCAATAAGTTCAAGCATGTCAATGGAGAGTATGTGGTCTTATGTGTTTGGTTAGAAATATAGTTAAGTTGTTTCTGATTAAGGTGTATGTGAAGGTTCCAAACCAAGCTGCAAGTATTGTTTAAGCCTTAGTGTGCAATAGGTTCTTATGCATTCTTTAGATCAACAAATTTAATGATCTTGCAATGAAGTTATGTTTCAGATTTGGAGATAAACTAAGGAATTGAGAAATTCAAGTAAATGAAAGTACAATCTCAAATTCAATTCTAGAAATAAATTTCTACATTCAGATTTGGATGAAAAATGTAGAATTTTCTCAATAAAACTTTCAAATGCAAATTCCAGAATGATTTCCTTATGCATTGAGGCTAAATTATGCTCCTAAGATGCAAATTTCAGACCTTCAACAATTTTAGAAGTTGAAATTTCTACAATAAATTAATTCTTGAAAACAGTTATTGGTTTAAAACATAAAATAATATGCAATTTCCAGAATGTTAAAATTGAGGTTATGCCTAATTATGGTGTAAGAAATAAGTTCCTTAGACGAATGCAATGTTGAAAATAAATTTATGAATTGGAAAATTTATTAAATCTATAAAACAACAATAATAAATTTTAAGTTTTGAATTTCCAACTAGCAAAGAAAAAGTTGTAACCTAGTTTATAATCAAATTCAAGGATCCTAGGTCAATACGCCAGCGGGAAAATTAAATTTCTGAACTAAGTTTAATTTTGGAAATGCACTAATCTTAAGAAAGAATTCCAAATTTTGAGCAAGCCTATAGGGTGATCTAGTCTAGTTTAAAATTGGCAATTTAAGTTCTTAGACTAAAACAATTGTCGAAAATTAAGAAATTTTTGAAACAGATAATAAATAGAAGCTAAAAATTTACCTAAAACATAAATAAAAGTAATTTTCAGCAAACTAATTTAAGTGAAAATAATTGTAAATCTAAATTTGGATGGACGAGGGAGAGAGATTAGTGCCTAGTTAATACTTGGCCCAAGGGGGTCTTTCAACTTAAGAAATAGTGCACAACCTAGTCTAGATTTAAGAATCTAAAGGATGCCCTAAAGCATGTCACAACACTTTCTATTTGGCTAGAAATTAGAATATAATTCACAGAAGGAGTAAAATAGAGATGATAACTTTAGAATTAAACCTAGTGTTTTAATTCCCTAGGGGTTTTTATCCTAGTTACTACCTTTTTTAAAAACAACAAGAGTAGAAAATGCCTAAAGTAATTAAAAAGAATAACACAGGTATGAAAATATCACACCTAGCCATGCACCTTGAATAATATCTTACTTAATGTCATTGATCCAATACTTTGCATGCACAATAAATGCTCCAATCCACTACAAGTTATTAAAAATATTGGCCTCACACAACAATAAAGAATAATATACCCAAAATATGCTCCAAGAGAAAGAGTTGTACTATATCTCACTCAACAACCATTACAAATGAGAGGAGCCTCTTATTTATAGAGTTCTAGGTTCAACCATCTCAAATAATATAACAATATCTCGGAAATCATGTTGATGAGTCAAATATATACAATAATATTACAAATTTTGTAATTGGTCATCAAATCATATTTTAACCCCTCCATAAAAGAGTCAAATGACTTATGGTGCATGCCTAGGAAAGATATCCATCAAATAATAATAAAACATGAGAGAGATCAATGTTCCCTAGGGAGTGGTTCAAAGTGGTTGCAACCACCTCCAAAAATAGAAAGCATGAGCCTCAACAAGTGCACTCTCTAAGAATATCTATAGTCATGTCAAACATGAATACTCCCCAAATAACAAATAATCTACGAAGGAAGACATGCTACTTTGAAAATAACAAGAGACTAGGTACATGGAATAAAATAATGATATCCATGTGATCCCTAGTCCATGAAAATCTTGAAATGTGTGAAGAATCTCAACAAAATGGTAAGGGCACTCAAGTTCCAAGTCAAATATCCTCATCAGTGTGAAAACAAGATGTGAAAAATGTTATTTCAATGTTGCAAGTTGACCATCTAGTGGAGCACACCACCTAAGAGAGTGTGCTTAGAGGATGTGTAGATAGAATATAATTAAATGAATGTGGAAGTGGAAAAGTAGGTAGGGCACATGCATAACTAACCCTCAAAAGGTGTGCAAGCTCAACCACCTCCTCAACATATGAGCCAAGTCAATGAATTGGTCAATAAAGGTGTCACATGTGAGTGTGAACAATCTAAATAACTTCCAGTAAATTCAGATGAGGGAAACCACTTTCTAGATATTATTTTTTAGAGTGCATTTCCTCAACATGCATTCCAAGGGGGAGTACTACCCTCAAGTTATGTTCCTCATACACAATTAGTTGCATTCCCTAGTGGTTTCTTTTCTTTTTTGAATTGAAACTTAGAGAATGAAGCCTCAATTAAGATTTATAGCCTAGTAATAAAATAGGCCAATAATGTAGCACTTCAACCTTAGGTTTGGGTTTGATTAATCTACAATGTAATATCCCAAATCACTTTGGCATGTTCACACATGTAAAATGCGATTGAATGAAATACGCCAAATAAGAGTTAAGTTATGAAGGAAAAATATATGAAAATGGGTTATGCGCTATCTAGGAGTGGGTAAATGATGAAATATGGGTGTGATATGAATTTTATCTAGGTAAAATGGAAAGGTGACGATACAATGGATGGTACCTAGGAAAAATGATGTATTGAGAGTGAAAGGGGCATGCCATCTAAGAAAAATACTTAGGAAAGTACACAACCAACCTAGAGGACACAACAACTAAGAATACAATTTGAACCATCATGTAACAACCAATTGGACATAATGACTGGAACATCATGAGCATAAGATAAGAAAATAAAATATTTCTCCACCAATAATCAATCATAGAGTATCACTTCCAACAAGATGAATAAACATAATATGTTGCTAAACAAACCTCTACCAATGATAAAAATTATGACCAATAAATATGATAAGCTCGAGTGAGAAAAAAATCAATAAAAATGATACTACCAAGTCATCCTATAGGAATGACACCTTCTCCCTTGGTTGGACAAGGTTTAGGTAAACCATGAGGTTAGCACGAAAATAACTCATGCAATAACATAATTCCTTATATCTACAACTGGTTCAAAAGAAGTCCATGGGTGTCATCTTGCAAGGTGTCATGAAATGGTCCTCAGATACCCCAAACGATATATGGAGTAACAATAGGCTCCAACACAGGGACAGGTGCTCATCTTGGTAGTACATGATAACCTCATAAATATATAGTACCTAATGAATCTCAACATAAAATTGATAAGATCAAATGACAAGGTGAGAATCTCACCTTTAGCTTGGCTCACCAAAAGTGGTCTTTCTTATGGTCTTTTCACCTCTTGCTTGAAGTCTGAATTAGTGAAGCATATTTTATGGGAATGTGCCTTTGCAAGATCGTGTTGGGCTCAGGTTAAATCTTAGATGGAAAATATTCTTCAAGGGAATTTGCATTGGCGTGCACTTAGTTTTGTTTGGTGATTCCATATCGATGATCCAAGATACCTTGGCTGGTATTTGGCATTATTTTTTATAATAAAGTTAGTTCTCACTCAAATTTTTGGAAATTATGGAAAGATGAGGTAAGTATGTTTGCAAAAAGGGAATTACTGATTAGAGATGCACAATTGTTAGATCCCTTAAGTTATTTTGATTTCATAATTGTTTTAGTATCCCTTAGGAAGAGGTTACGATGTATATACCCTTGTGGTTTTTTCATGTGTTTTTAACTGCTGATATATACTATATAAGAAGTATTTTTGAAAAAAACAACAACTAGATGAATTAAAGTAGTGAGATTAACGTAAGAGGGTAACAATTAAGATAATTTCTATAGAATATAGTTCCCCCAAAAACTCATACAACACTTAAATTTATGGAGTTTTAGTGTGCCATATCACCGAAAATGATAAACACCACTTCCGTGTTGTAACATCCCTAGTTTGTACATCTATTTCAATAATTCATCCTTGTATTTAAGATATTCAACCAAGGGGGATTATGCATTTGTCTTTTTTATTTTGAAAATGAACTTCCCCTTCCATTGTGGTCTATGTCGAAACAAGCAGATATATGAGGTGGCCGATATTTAATTTTGGATACGATATAGTTGAGCCGACATATCATTC
The DNA here is from genome assembly GCA_000966675.3 of Picea glauca. Taxonomy (NCBI): domain Eukaryota; kingdom Viridiplantae; phylum Streptophyta; class Pinopsida; order Pinales; family Pinaceae; genus Picea; species Picea glauca. The sequence goes on from JZKD02S0613076.1 coordinate 270,436, forward strand.
TATTGGAGTTTTTCTCATTTGAAGGTTGATCTAAAAAGGCACGTGGACATTTTTCTCTTTCTAGATTATTAATATAAAGGTTGTTATTTTGCAGGTTCAATAATCTTGTTATTTCCTTTTTACTTTCTAGAATGTTAAATTACTTCACATGCTACTCTTAATTCTTTGTTTACTCCATATAAGAACGCTACAACTTCTATGCAACATAAAATCTAAGGTGTATATAATAATAATAATAATAATAATAATAATAATAATAGAATTTTAAGGTCATAGCCTAGCCACACCAAATTGATGGATGATAATGTTTTTCTTGTGAGAAAAAGAACCTCATAGTTTAATGATTTGAATGCTTAGTGTACTTAGGTCTACATACCCTATCCCCATTTGGATCCCAACTTATGATCCCCAAAGAAAAAACACCCATACACACATAAATTTATGTAAAATATAAAATTACTAAAGTTATTCATATTAATTTATCTCTATGAAAAACACTTCAAGATATATTAATTATATCAAAATGAAAGAGAAAATGTTAAACTTCATAATCTAAAAAATAAATTAAAAATTGCTTATCATTCATTAATTAGTAAAATACCACACAATAAAACACACACATATAATCTTAAACATATAATAAAAATATTTTTAATAATAATAATAATAATAATTTTTATATCCCCGGATGGGGTGTTAGGGCGGAAAACGTGGCAGACGACGGGGGCAGGCACTAGCCTCCGAGGCATAGAGCCATGTGACGGGCTCGTGCCACAGCCTGTCACCCTCCTCCCCTATTAAATAACAATTGCTGTGATTAGAAGGGGCATTTAGGAAGTCTCCCTCTCCATATTCGCGTCGTTGTTTGGCTTGGTTAGCGATGGTTGGCACTCGTCTCCGCTTGCATTCTGGACGGCTCATCCCCTTGCAGCCATGGCCTAATCCTGCTCGAATTCTCTGGTTCCATGCTGCCCCTACTCACCCCCAGGTCATACACCTCTGCATAGTGCACCTAATCTCCTCGACTAGTTACATTTATTACCTTATGCCACGTCCTAGGGGAAGGCCGCGAAGGGGCTCTCCCTGGAAGCCTCGTCGACCCTCGGTCTCTCCTCCCGACTCACCTTCCATATGCTCCTCCCCCTCGCTCCAGTCCGAGCATTTCTTGGATTCCTCTCACAATCCGTCGAACTTGCAGTTTGATTGTTTGGAAATAATCCCCCAGATGTCGAGCTCCTTCTCGCGTCTCTTTCTCGACCCTCCTGTGGATTTCACTACCCCCACACCAGTCCCCGACCCTCTGAGAAACTCAAGCGGTGAGCCTCCTCCTCATCGTAGGCCTGGGGGTGCTGGATACCAATTCACTGATTCCTTCAACAACGCGCAGTTCAGAGACAACCTGGCTATCCTTCACGGCCTAGTCTTTGAGCTCCGCCAGGGGGTGGAGGATCTCCAGTTTCGCCTACAAGCAACAGATGAAAAGGTGGAGGTCTTTCTTCAGAATCTCTCCTCCATGCACACAACTTTCTCCTCAGACTCGGCAGAAGCGACCCCCATGGAGGAACCCAGTGCAGCTCCAGATGAAGGACTTGACAAGGTGCAATGCTCATCAACGATGGCACGGGAGCAGGATGCGCGAGAGAGCAGTGTTGCAGAGATGGACTCGACAAGGAAACTGATGCAAAAATGCTACCACAGAGGCTGATGGAACCGTGGGCGAAGTGCAAGTCGATCGACAATGGGCAGACTAGGTGACGTTTTTCGAGGAGGAGCCCTGGATAGAGGACCTCCATGCCACGTGGCCGGGCTATCTACCAGGTGTCTAAGTCTATAGTGTTTCTCAAGGTCTTGTCAGCCTTTTTGTTAGTTTTAGCTGATAAACAGATTGTTTATGACCACTTTTCTTAGCCTATCATACTATCTATGCTGGACTCCTATGCTGGCTGGACTGGTTTCCCCTCTGTTGGGGCAGTCCAGTAACTACAGTATGGCTATCACTGTATTTTGCAACTTTACCTCAGTTCTGGAAGGTTTTTAATATATGATACTTCTTATTTAAAAATAATAATAATAATTTTTATAGGATTAAATAATAATTATATATATATATATATATATATATATATATATATATATATATATATATATATATATATATATATATATATATTCACTTACTATTTTTTACCTTTACTTATAAGGTCATATTAATTCAAGTTTATAATCATTGTGTCCAAAGGAACCTTTTACACTAAGTAAAATAACTTTATATTAATTTCATAATAATAATATTTTAAGGTCACAACAAAGGGAAACACCAAATTGGTGTATGAGATCCCCTTGTCTAAAAAAAATTTGGAGTCTATCTAATACTTACCTTAACATATAAAGTAATTGAAAGTAACAAATTTATGATATATGTTCCCAACATGAGGGAGATGTGTTATTACTTGAGTGCTTAACATGGAGTTCACAAGTGACATATAAAAAAATATTTCAATGTTGGTCATAAATAAAATATTTCAATTTCCACCCTAGTAAAAATTTTCAATATCAACTTTATATATATTATCCCTAAAATAGTTACAGTGAAAAAATTCTTATGGTTGCTCCATCATCATCATCATATATATACTAGTATATAGATCTACACTAGTCTTTAGTTTTCTTTAACCCCTAGACTTGAAACACAAACTAGATATACATAAATGTATAAAAATAAATACAAAAAACACATAAGATTAAATCACAAGAAGGAAAACAATGCTCAGTTACCTTTCAAGGTGAAAGGATCTTTTAGTGAGTAGAGTTATCAACACAAAACATTTCATAGCCTCCTAATATTATCAATAACAAAATCCTAACTATTAATAACCAACTACCTAGTAAATTTTTATTCAATAACGTAAACCCTAAAACCTTATTAAGAAAAAATCCACATATATTAATTGTAATTGAGTCTTAAATAATTCAAAATAGTGAAATATTAATTAACTAACTTTTAAATGACTTATATTCAGTAGTTCATGTGGTGGATTCCAAACCTTCATCTTTGTTCAAGCTTAATGTCTTCCCTTTGGAGTTTGTAGATTCCAAGGCTTTGGTGCATAGTGCATGGAATCTTGTTCCTTGTTTTAGGGGGACAAAAGTTGGCTTTTATGGTGGGAGGCAGTCATTCTCCATACTATGAAGTTTTTGAGGGGATGTGGTTACATGATTGCATGGAAGTTTAGGAGAGAGTTTCGAGAGGCTCAACAAAAAATAGAGGAGGTGTGTATTCGCTTAGAGGAGGACCTTCATAATATCACCCTCTAAGAGGATTCTTTTATGGTGGGAGGCAGTCATTCTCCATACTATGAAGTTTATGAGGGGATGTGGTCACATGATTGCATGGATGTTTAGGAGAGAGTTTCGAGAGGCTCAACAAAAAATAGAGGAGGTGTGTATTCCCTTAGAGGAGGACCTTCATAATATCACCCTCCAAGAGGATGCAACTCAGTTTGAGATGGTGGTTGGAAAGGAGGAGGAGTATATTGCTAGAGGGAATTGAGTCAGAGCTTGACTTCATGGATCGAGGAGGGCAATGAGAGATTTAAGTTCTTTTTTAATTTCTTGAAGAGTAAAGTTGTGATTGATAGAGTTATTAGTCTACACATAGAAGATGGGGCTCTTGAGGAGAACCCAATAGAAATTTGAGGTATGTTTAGTGTTCATTTTCAGAATATTTTCTCTCATTACCACTTGTGAGAGTCAATTGTGGCTACTAGGCATGCTTTCTTCATAGTGGTGCTACACAATTGTAGCTACTAGGGATGTTTTCTTCATAGTGCTGTTACACAAAGTCTTGATTGGAGAAGTCTTGATTGGAGATCAAGATAGATTGGAAAGAGATTTTACAAATGATGAATTTTTTGTTGCACTCTCTTCAATGCAAAATGGGAAGTCTTCGGGTATTCATGGTATTCCTTGTGAGTTTTACAGGGAGATGTGGGACACGGTGGGGGATAATTTTCCAATCTTGCACATTAAGTATTTTCCACATGGTGTCTTTGAGAATCACTCAATAATAAAGGACTGATCAAGATTATTCCAAAGAATAAAACTAGAGATTCTATTAGTGGATGGCAGTCAATAACTTTATTAGTGTTTCTTATAAAATTATGGGCAAGGATTTAACCAGGAGCATGCGAGATGTGGCCCGAAATATGATCCGTCAAGCTTTGTACAAAGATAATTTATTTTGGATACAGTCTTGTTAGCATGGGAGGCCATGGATTGGGCGAGGGAGTCCGTTAGTACGGAATCTTCTTAAACAATGATTCCGAGAAAGCATAAGTCTTGTTAGCTTGAGAGGCCATGGATTGGGCGAGGGAGTCTGGTTAGTACTGAATCTTCTTCTTAAAAAATGATTTCGAGAAAGCATATGATCATATTAATTGGGAATTTATTACCAATATGTTGACCTACCTTGAGTTTGGCCAACGTTGTGTGGGTATGATTAACACATTTTTTTACATGTGACTCTTTCTTTTTGTTAATAATGTTTTGTCCCCTCTCATCCATCTCCATAGGTCTATTAGCAAAGGGTTCCATTTCCCCCTTATCTCCATGTTTTGAGAGTTGATGTTCTATGATATTTATTGGAGACATCTCGTCTTCAGGGTTCCATGAGAGGTATTTCTCTTCCCCATCGAGAGGAGATGATTAAAAATCATTTTGCGAATAACTCTCTTTTGTTAGTCTATGTTGATGAGAAGTCCATATTAGCTATCATGGATTGTTTAGTGTTTTGTGAGGTTTTAGGGGCAATTGTCAATGATGTCAATGATCACAAGATAGACTATTGGTCAATTGATCTTCAGTATCATCCCATGTGGTTGCGAGTTGCTTGGAAGTTTTTCCAGCTAGGGGTTATTGTGTGGTATCTTGGCATACCATTTGGGGTAGACATTTCACATGTTGTAATGTCCGACTGGTGCTTCTAAAGATTGCAATGCAAGTTACTATGTATCGTGTTGGGTTCCAAGCAAGGTGTAGTTTCATCGATTGGAATAGAGTTTGGTCTTGTACCTTACGGTGGGGCTTGTGGTCTCCCCATGTTCCCTTGGGTACGATGTAGTCGAGCCAAGTCTACTTGGCAATCTGGAGCCGACGCTCTTCGATCTTTCATTGCACGCTCAGCTATATATATATATATGTGTGTGTGGAGGAATCATGCGTGAATTTTCCAATAATTCTTGCTTATTCAGGTTGAAGCAGCGCGAAGATAACTATTCTGTGGATTGTTGAAATTTCTTGTACAACTATTCTCATATTGTTTTGGCGAGATGACGAAAAGAAGAAACACCCAAGAAGATGCAGGCGAAAGTGCCCCCTTGGCTAAGCGCCCGAAATTAGAATTACATCCGGAGCTGAACCCTTGTGGGTTTGTAGAAACAGGCGTTGCAAATATTGTATCTTCAGCGAGTCTAGGCTGTAGACTAGATCTTACGAAAATAGCCCAGTCGTGCTGGAACTGTGAGTACAATCCCAAACGTTTTCATGCACTCATTTTCAAGACAAGAGATCCTCGTGCTACACTCCTCGTGTTTTCATCGGGCAAGATGATTGTGACGGGAACGAGGTCGAAAGAAGACTCACTAAAAGCTGCTGGGCACTTTTGCCGGATGATTAAGAAGCAAAACTATCCTGTCAAACTTCAAGAATTCCGGGTGCAAAATATAGTGGGGACTGCTAAATTAGAGTTCGAGTATTCTCCAGAAAGGCTG
>JZKD02S0613088.1:0-15877 GCA_000966675.3 Picea glauca
GTCCTATACGTCTAGGCTTCTCAATCATATTAGTGCCCCGAGCATGACTTGCAGTGGTCGGTGACATGGTACCAGCATGACTTGCAAAGGCTAGTAGCAGATATTCAACATGACTTGCATAGGTTGTTGACGAATCCCCAATATGACTAGCAGAGGTTGGTGATGAATCCCCAACATGAATAACAGAGGTTGGTGATGAATCCCCAACATGACTAGAAGAGGTTGGTAATGAATCCCCAACATGACTAACAGAGGTTGGTGATGTTTGTGCAGTGTGACTAGCAATGACTAGCATTGTGCCCCCATCATGACATGCAATGACCAGTTGTTGATCTTCAACATGACTTTCAGAGGTTGTTGACCTATCTCCAACATGACTAGCAGAGGTTGGTGATATAATGTCATTGTGACTCGCAGTCACTGGACTTGTGCTTCCAACATGACATGCAACGTTTGGTTGCGGGATCAGAGACCAAGGTCCCAGGAAAGAATAGTTTTGAGAGATCACGAGACAAGCAGGGTTCTGGTATACACCATGGCCCTATCCGATAGGATAGTATCCTCCTCCCAACAGATTCCTAAAAGGTTGTAAGGAAATCATCAAAGAGGAAGCCGCTTGCGAGGAGAAAGCGAAATGATAAGGGTTACTCGTGTGAGGATATATGTTGCTCTCGGATGAAGGAACTTCATTCAAGGGGTTGCCCATACTATAAAACTAACTCCCCTTAGATGAAACACCAAAGGACAGAAGGAGGTCCTCCATGAGAAAATCATTCGTAGGAACTGGCATAGCAGAAGAAGGATAGATGGACAAAATGTAAGAAGTAGAAAGACCACCCATTTGAGCACTTGCTCCTAAAAAAGTGAAGCTCCAAAGGAAGGAGGACTCCAACCTCCTACTGTAAGAGTTGGTTGAGGGATATGACTCCCACCAAACAAAAAGGGAGAATAAGGAGGCATCATGCCCCCATACCCAAAACTAGGATTCACATAAGATGACGAAACCGAGGATGACAAGTGTGAAGACATGTCTGGCATACCAAAAGAGAAAGGATTAGAGGCCCAGGGCATTGGTTGAGGACTATGATTTGGCGTACCACTCAGAAATACAAAAGGATTTGTCCCCATGGACTGAGCAGAGACCATGGGATGGGTAGTGCTAACAGAGGGAGTCGCAGGCGCTCCACCAACCATAACAGTCAAAAATTACAATGCAATACAAAATCCTAAGGCCAAATAATAATCAGAGATCACACCAAAATAAAGCAAAAAGGCCAATACACACAAACAGGATATAGTGGTTGAAAATGGGCCTCCCTCACTAGAGTAGGTATGTCTCGCCCAAGAGGGGCATGAGACTCCCTTCAAAAGATTGGAGGTATTATAATCAATTATAAGGGCCCTCATGGGCTTAACAGCACAGTTAGTCAGATTCCCCCAGAGAGGTAATCCTTCATAAAGGTTGTGTGTTATTCGACCTTTATCTGACTCAAGGTACCTGTAGAATAACCCCTCCAAGTAACTTATGTGGCTACCTATGTCAAGCAACTAGAGTCACCCAAATATAACCAATGCGTAGGTGAACAGTAGTAAGTCTGGTCCACCGTATGGGTATGGTAACAAAGCCTGAAATCTTGAAAGCACTACTTCTCACAGAGGTAAAGGTACTAGCAAGACCCCCAAAAACTAATAGAACCCCAGAAATATCTATGACACTAAGAAGGTATTAGAGGGCTATCTCTGCAACCAACTTCGCGTGACCTCGTGCTTAACTCTAGTGTGAGCAGAGCTTCTTGACGTCACTAATTACACAATGGGTTTCACCACTCCCTGGTCAGACACATATGTTTAGTTTAATAGCCTTGGAGAAGTTTACTCACAAAATCCTATTCCAAGGCCCTATGTCCTATGCTTTTTTGTGTACCCTAAAAAATAAAAACATTTCTAATCAATTTTAATTAATCAACGTTAATTTTCATGGCTTCTGCTTACTAAAAAGATGTGGTCGTGAAACCGATGGTATTACGACTCAACATATAAAATGAAGCAAATATAAAAACATTGCTAAGTACTAGTCTTGAATTTCAAAGAGATGGTATGCTTCAAAATGCAATCTTTCCAATGCAATCTCTACAATTTCAATAAAATGGAATCTCTCCACATGTGTCAAAATCAGTGCAATGTAATCAAAAGAGCAAATGGAAAAATGCAAAATGAGCAAATGTTTTTGTATTTTCGATATAAACAAAAGAAAATGCAACGACTGAATAGCAGCTTCACATACAGACCCTACTGCAAGCAAAAAGTGACAAGCCAAGCAAGATACCAAGAAGCAAACACTCAGACTAATGTGCAAGGACAACCAATGAAAAATATGATAAGAAAGAATATCACTCGAAAATTCAACTATAAGAAGGTTTCCTATCACTATGTAAGCACTTAACAGTTAGGACAGAGACCCAAGAAGACTCAGCAACCAACCAAACTCACCCAGCAAACACCAAACTCAACCAGCAAGACTTAAAGAGTTGATGTACACAATTGTTTGAGCTAAACTCGTGTATGTATGCACCCTAAAGGAGGACAGCTCGCGTATGTACGCGTATGTCAAGGGAAAAAACCTATATACCCAGTAAAACACTGCCAGGGCAAGGGTTAAGCCAAGAAACACATATGCGAAGTAAAAATAGGCTGTCAAGCAATCAAGCGACAAGGAAACTCAAGCTAACAGAAAGCAAATCAAGGAGAAAAACACTCCAAACCCCAAAAAAGAAGATCATTCCCCAGTATGGTCGTCGATTATGTTACAAGGAAAATCTCTCTATGGCATGGGGTAAACCACAACAGATGGAATGACATGAAAGAATCAACTCTAATCCCAAATATGTTATATAAATGAAATGCTAACAAGACAAGGCCAAGAGTGTACCTCATCCGGACATTTGATGAAGACCATCGTTGAGAACACAACACAAAGCTCTATACTTGCAACTTATCCTCAACAACCAAGATATGCAAGCATATAGTGATAATATATAATGTTAGCATATTGATTAGCATAATCCATTAACATACATGACAAATATGCTAACAAGATAAGGCCAAGAGCCTACCTCATCCAGACATTCAATGAAGACCATCGTTGAGAACACAACTCAAATCTCTATACCTGCAACTTGTCCTCAACAACCAAGATACGCAAGCATATAGTGATAATATATAATGTTAGCATATAGATTAGCATAATCCATTAACATACATGACGAATACGCCCATGGAATAATAATTCAAATATTCGCAAGATATCGATTGGACGAGAAAATAGTATTTCTATTAAAATAATCAGCAGAAGTATATCTATGACAAACTTCTGTAACGACACATATCGGAACCGAGAAACTAAGTCCCTTCAGTTGGGCCTCCACCACTTCAATCTTCCACCAAAGGCAAGCTCATATAAAGGAGTCAATGAGGTTCTCCATCACAAAGAAGGAAGAGCTTGGGGTCTGAACAAGGAGTTGATACTATAAAGTGAAATTTCTCCAGAGTGTGTTTGCTCTCAAAGTTGAATTGTTCTTGAATCTCCTCAATGCTTGGATATGGCTCAATTTATAACCTTCAAATGGAACTGAAGGGATGAGTCAGAGCGTTTCTGTATATGGAAGGTCAAGGATCATGGATCTCATGACATGGCATGGAAACCCAACATAATTTTTAATTTTGAGCACCAAACCCGATGCACGCAGGTTGTAGCAGAGCAACCTGCGTATATGCTTGTTGTCTAACTGATAGGGTGCGTATATGTGGGAAAATGTTCTTTTTTGGCTCTAGAAGGTACAAAAGGGGACTTCAAGTCTGCATAGGGAAATGGAAAGGCCATCCAAGAAAGTTGCATGGGGTGAGGAATTTGTTTTTGTAACATGTAGTCTTCCTCCCAATGTTCGCCCTTATCGCCATCCCTTTGCCCAAAAAAATGATATTGAGAAATTGTTCAAGAATTGCTAGAGGTTAGTGTTATATGTCTTAGTACCAACCCATATTCTTCTCTGGTACTCACGGTACTCAAGAAAGAAATCACTTGGCACATGTGTTCTGATTTTCAGGCCCTCGACAAACTCACAATCAAAGACAAAATGTACATCCCCATCATTGATGACCATTTGGATGAATTGAGTCATGCTCAATACTCTACAAAACTTTATCTTCGCTTTGGCTACCACCAGATATGTATGAAAGAGGAATGCATCCCTAATACTGCCTTTAGAACTCACGAGGGTCACTATGAGTGCTTGGTCATGCCCTTTGGGCCATGTAATGCCCCCTCCACTTTTCAAAGTCTCATGAATCTTGTCTTCCATCCTTTCCTTCGTCATTTTGTCATAGTTTTCTTTGATGATATTCTCATCTATAGTAAAACTTGGCAAGCCCATCTTGCCCATGTGGATCGAGTTGTCCATCTATTGTCCAAGCACAAAAATTTTCTCAAACAATCTAAATGTGCTTTTGTGCCTCTGAAGTTGCGTATCTGGGTCATATTGTAGGAAAAGACGGTGTACGGGTGGATCCTAAGAATATTGAAGCTATGAAGGATTGTCCTTTCCCTAAAACTCTTAAAATATTATGTGGGTTCTTGGGTTTAACGAGCTATTATCACAAGTTTGTTTAGAAAACTGCACCTCCTCTCATTGTTCTCCTTAAAAAGAATGATTTCAGTTGGACTCCAGCAGTTGATCAGTCCTTCCAAGCCTTTAAAGAGGCTATGTGCACTACTCTTGACCTGGAACTACGTGACTTCACCAGGAATTTGTAGATTTTAACCTTGTGCAATATTTTACTGCAAACAGATTTTCAATAAAAGAACAAAAAAGATACAATGACAAATACACACATTGCATAGAGATTTTTCCCCTGGAAACCCAAACTGGGAAAACCAACATATTCTATATTCATTCATAGTGATACATTGTTTACAATATAATATACATATAGGAGTCAACATCATCCAAAACCCCAACCCAATGACCTGGATTAGGAAACAACCCTAATTCCTTAATCGAAAATAGAAAACCATCGGCAAAAACCATGTGCCGAAAAATCATCCAACAATGGACACAAAAATCGAGGCGACATGAAAAATGAGGCAAAAATGTGACACGTTTCCTGAGGAAACAAAAATTCTCGGGGGTGTTGCCCCCGAACCCCCATGCAAGGGGACTATCACTCCCATGCGACCCCCCTACACACTCGATGCAACATAGAAGACATTAGAGCTAGTTGTGCAAAGAATATAACACATACCCAACATTCTCCCACTTGTTGTTTTCTTTGCATACAAGGTTACATAGTCAACAATGCCCATGGATCCTATACACCAAGAGAACTTCTCAGTGCTCACAGAATTTGTTAATGAATATCCAACATTCTTCAAAGTATCTGCCTTCATCAACAACACTTTCTTTTCTTCAACCATGTCTCTCACAAAGTGATATTGAATATCAATATGCTTTGTCTTTGAATGATAAGTCGAGTTCTTCGCTAGAAAAATTGCACTATGACTGTCACAATCTATCCTTACAACTTGTTGTACAAACCCAATACCTGAACACAATCTTTGTAACCATACTGCTTCCTTACTTGCATGAGTGGTTGCCATGTATTTTGCTTATGTAGTTGAAAGTGTAACTAAAGTCTGTCTTTTTCTCATCCAATTGATTGCTCCTCCAAATAGGTTAAACACATACCCGCTTGTAGATCTCCTACGATCTAGATCTCCAACCCAGACTGCATCCATAAAGCCATGTATGTCCAACACTTTCTCCAATCCTGGTCTTCCTTGGTAGCACAATCCATAGCTAGCAATGCCACGCAAATACCTGGAAACCCTTTTTACTGTTGTCCAATGCTCCTTCCCTGGTTTTGACATATACCTGCTCAAAACTCCCACTGCATGTGCAATGTTTGGTCTAGCACAAACCATTGCATACATCAAACTTCCAACTATACTCGCATATGGAACACGAAACATGTCCTCCTCTTCCTGTGTCTTGGGACACTAATCCACTGATAACTTTACACCAACATAAATAGGGACTTTGACCGGTTTACATTCCTGCATATTAAACCTCTGCAATATTGTCTCGACATATTTTCTTTGATTTAACTAGAGTTTCCTCTTTTTCCGATCTCTTTCAATTTCCATCCCCAAAAATAAATTTGAAGCACCAAGATCCTTCATGTCAAATTTAGAGGATAATTGAGTTTTCACATCCTGGATAATCTCCTTATTGTTTCCTATCAACAACATGTCATCCACATACAAGACCAAATAAATCAAATGATCACTAATTAATTTAAAATACACACAGTGATCATCTTCGCTTCTTGTGAAGCCAAGTCTCAACATACAAGTATCAATTTTTTTATACCACATCCTTGGTGATTTTTTTAAACCATACAGGGAATTTTTCAACTTGCATACCATATCCTTCGTTCCCTTCACAACAAAGCCTTCTGGCTACTTCATATAGATTTCTTTTTCCAGATCCCCATGTAGGAATGTTGTCTTCACATCCATCTGTTCTACTTCAAAATCAAATGTAGCAGCAACAGATAACATAAATCTTATAGAAGTTAACTTGGCAACAGGAGAAAAAATCTCACCAAAATCAATTCCCTCAACCTCGGAATAACCCTTTGCTACTAACCGAGCTTTGTATTTTTCCACTTTGCCTTCGAAATTCAGTTTCTTTTTAAATACCCATTTTCTTTCAATGATATTTCTTCCAGTCGACAACTCCACTAGATCCCAAGCCTCATTCTTATCCAAGGTTGTCATTTCTTCATCCATAGCCTTTTTCCAGAGCTTTCCATCCTCTGAATCCACTACCTCCCTGACAATTCTAGGATCATCATTAGTAATAGACAAAGCAAAATTTGAACATAAATCAGAGGGAGTATACCTTTCCGATAACCTTATTTCTCAAACCGATCTCCTCAATATTGGAGCATGAGGATCTTCTTCTTCTAATTCATGTTCTTCTGTAGAGTCTGATTCATCGTCCTTCTTGGTTGTAGAGTATGGTTCTTCCTTACTTGCTAGGACTTCATGTTTAATAACATTCTTCATTTCTCTAAATACCACATCTCGATTATACACAACCTTCTTATTTTTTGGGTTCCAAAGCTTATAACCTTTGAGCCTATCTTTATACCCAATAAAAATACACTTTTCAACCTTCTTATCTATCTTATTCCTCTTTTAGTTAAAATTAATCACAGTGAAGCCACAAGGGCACATCACCAGTGAGTGAGTCTACGCTCACATAAACTGTTATCTTAATGTAAATCATTTACACACTTATATAGCACAAGGTGCTTACAACAACCTCCTACAAAGGTGGATCTTGAAACTGATCAAACCTAAATATGGAAGATACACAATAACTTAGTTAAGCATATCTTAACTAATTATCCTAATTTCTCTATTATTCCAACACTTTTCCTTTGGAACATGAACATAGGCCTCACAACCAAATACCTTGAGATGTGTGAGAGAAGGTTTCTTACCAATCCATACCTCTTGTGGAGTCTTGTCAGCCAACGTTAATGAGGGTGATCTGTTGACCAGGTAACATGTAGTACCCACTCCCTCTGCCAAAAATTATTTCCCTAACCCGGCACCACTGAGCATCCACCTTGTTTTTTCCATCATCATCTTGTTCATCCTTTCCGCAACTCCATTCCACTAAGGTGTATATGGCGTAGTCTTCTACCTTTCTATAATGCACTTCTTACAAAATTCTTCAAATTCATTCCCGCGGAACTCTCCGCCATTATCTGTCCTCAACACCTTAATTCTTTTCTCGGTTTGATTCTCAACAAGATCCTTAAACTCTTTAAACATGTCCAAGACTTCAGATTTCTTTCTGAGGAAATATATCCAAGTATTCCTCGAGAAGTCATCTATAAATGAGACATAGTACATAGATTTTCCCAATGATGGAACCGAAACAGGTCCAAACACATCACTGTGAACTAGCTATAAAATTTCTTCTGCCCTCGTTGCACCAGAGGGGAATCTTACTCGATTTTGCTTCCCATATACACAATGATCACAGAAAACAAAATACAGAGAGTAGTTAGACATACCTTCAACCATACCTTTACCGTGTAGTAGCTGAAGACCCTTCTCTCCGATATGTCCCAGTATTTGTTGCGACATCATAACCTTTTCTCCAGAGATTGTAGGAGTTCTTTCTTCTTCAACTCCAATATCAGGAACAATGGAACTATTACACCCATCATTAATAATGCTTCCTTGCAGCTTATACAGAGTTCCAAACTGAACTCCCTTAAGCAACACCATTGCTCCTTGAACCATCCTGCAGGTTTCCTTTTCAAATATTGTTTTTACTTCTGCATCGTCCATTTTGCTTACATAAATCAAATTTCTGGCCAAACCTGGGATGTGCAGAACACGGGGTAGTATTATAATCCTTCCATCTATGAGCCTCAACTTGACTTTTCCTCATCCTATGATTATGGTTGTCGAGTCATCGCCTAGGAAAACATTACCTCCATCATACCTTTCATATTCACAGAACCACTCCCTGTGGGGAGTCATATGAGAGGATGCACCTGAGTCAACCAACCATGCCTCATGATCTGCATATGTGCTTGAAAAAGCCAAGTACACATCCCCTCCTTCTTCCTTGTAGGTATTTTATTCTGTAGAAGGAGCTTCTTCAGATCCCTTCTTTTTCTCAATTTTGGATCTACATTGCTTCTTGTAGTGCCCTTCTTTTCCACATCTCCAACATACCTTTACAAAATTTTCGAGAGATTTAGATCTACCCTTAGACTTAGATATCCCACTTGAGGACTTAGATCTATTTCTTTTCTGGGAGCGTCCTCTTGCAAATAATGCATTTGTGCTCTATCCTTCCATGTTCTTCCATCTCATCTCCTCCGACAACAAGGATGAGACCACTTCATCAAACTTCAAGGCAGTTGTATTACTACCTATGGCCACAACTAGACGATCCCACAAATCTGTTAAAGAGAACAGTAAACCGATACACTTATCTTCATCTGAAATTTCAATCTCAACAGATACTAACTAACTTACCACAGTATTGAAAGCATTCAAATGCTCTGCCACCAAGTCTCCATCTATCATCATTAGCTTATACAACTTATTTCTCAGGAAAATTTTATTTACTAGGGACTTAGATTGATACAACTTCCCCAACTTATCTCATAAATCTTTGGTTGTAACTTCCTCTGACACATTCAGTGATACTGAATTTGAGAGACATAGTCGGATTGTGCTCTTCTCCATCCAATCCAACTTTTTCCAGTCATCTGCTGAAGTTCCTATAGGAGTACCTGGATCCACCACGATCCACTGATCTATGTCCACCAACAAATCTTCCATCTTGAGCTTCCACAACTCAAAACTTTGCCCATTAAACTTCTCGATCTCCATTTTCAAACTTCTCGCCATTTCTTTTCACCTGAAAAAACAAAATCGCAGATCTCCCACTATAACAAGGCTTATCACAGTCTCGAGCCAAGCCCTTAACCACAAAGGCGTCCCCGTGAAGCCAACAAAGCTCTGATACCAAATGTAGATTTTAACCTTGTTCAATATTTTACGGCAAACAAATTTTCAATAAAAGAACAAAAAAGATACAATGGCAAATACACACATTACATAGAGATTTTTCCCTTGGAAACCCAAACCGAGAAAACCAACATATTCTATATTCATTCATAGTGATACATTGTTTACAATACAATATACATATAGGAGCCAACGACATCCAAAACCCTAACGCAATGACCTGGATTAGTCAAGAACCATAATTCCTTAACCGGAAATAGAAAAACATCGACAAAAACTATGTGTCGAAAAACTGCCCAACAATGGACACAAAAATCGAGGTGACACAAAAAAATGGAAAAATGTGATGCGTTTCCCAAGGCAAACAAATTCTCGAGGGCACTGCCCCCGACCCCCCCTGCACGCTCGGCGCAATGTAGAAGACACTAGAGCTAGTCGTGCAAAGAATATAACACATACCCAACAAAATTTTCTCTTGGAATGCAATGCATTTGGGAAAGGCATTGGGGCAATCCACATGCAAGATGGTCAACCTTTGGCTTTCATTCGCAAACAATTATTAGAGGGACATTTGGTCCAGTCAACCTATGAAAAGGAAATGTTGGTTATTTTGCATGTAGTGGATCTATGGTGTCATTGTATCTTGGGGCAATGATTCCAAATTAAAACTAATCATCATCGCCTCAAGTATTTTATGGAGTGAATAATTTCCTCCCTAGAGCAACAAAAATGGGTGACCAAGTTGTCTGGCTATGATTATGAGATCATCTACGAGAAGGGAAAAAATGTGGTTGTTGATGCTCTTTCAAGGAAATATGAAGAAGAAGGGTCCCTCTTTTCCCTGTCATTCATTGTCACAGACTGACTTCAGGTCATTCACCGGGAATGGTTGCAAGACCCAAAACTTTCTATCCTGATCCAAAAATTGCAACATGATCCTCAAGATTCTCCAGGAAAATCTTGGCACAATGAAGAGCTTTGCTACAAACGTCACACATATTTAAGAAAACAGACAAACCTTAAACCCACGGTCCTCCTTGAGTTACATGCTTCATCCGTAGCTGGGCATTCTGGGTTTACCAAAACCTATGAACGGGTCAAATGTTCTTTTTTTGGGACGTTATGAAATAGGACATCCACACCTTTGTGGTTGAATGTGATACATTTCAATGCAATAAGGGTGAAATAGTCAAATCTCCAGGAACACTCCAATTGCTTCCTATTCCAAATGTTATTTGGAAGGATATTTCTATGGATTTCATTGTTGGCTTACCTAAATCGAGCAATAAGTCAGTTATCATGGTGGTAGTATATCGTCTTTCTAAATATGCTAATTTCTATGCTCTTCAACACCCGCCCATTGAATCCACAGTGGATTAGATTTTTATGGATAATATATTCAAACTCCATGACATGCCTCATTCTGTTGTCTTTGACCGAGATCCAACTTTCACCAACAATTTTTGGCAAGAATAGTCCCGACTCCAGAACACCAAATTGCATCTCAGCACCACCTATCATCCCTAAACTGATGGACAAACGGAAGTTGTCAACAAGTGTTTGGAAACATATTTGTTTTGTTTTGCATCTAACAAACAAACTCAATGGTTACCCCTAGTTGAATGGTGGTACGACACATCTTACCATACTACCACTCACATGACTCCTTTTGAAGCAGTCTATGGGAAAAAGCCACCATTGGTTCTCTCATACATGCCAGGTGTCTCCGAGGATCATGAGGTGGACAACAATCTTACAATCCAGGCAACCATTCTTCGTACCCTCAGAGAAAATTTAGTCTTGGCTCATAATCGCTTGAAGCAACAAGCATATCATGGTCATTTTGAACGTTAATTCACTGAAGGGGACCAGGTGTTTCTTCATCTACAACCTTATAAGGAAACGTCACTCAAAGTTGGACACTATCAGAAACTTGCCCCCAAATTTTATGGTCCTTGTACAATTCTAAAGCGAGTAGGGTCAGTGGCCTACTAGTTAGCTCTTCTAAGTCATTATAAGCTCCATCTTGTTTCCAATGTCTCATGCTCAAAGAAAGTGATTGGAATTAAGTGTTAGAATAAAAAAAGTCTCCTTGAGTTGGATGAAGAAGGTTATATTTGGTTGCATCCCCAAGAAGTCTTGGACCATCACAAGCATTCTCTCCATCAAGGAAGTGTTAGTTCAGTGGAAGGACATAACTCTGAAAGATGCCACCTAGCAACCAACTACCATTCTGCAACAATTTCCTCATCTCCAGCCTTGAGTACAAGGCTATTCTTCAAGGGGGAGGGCATGTTAGGGACCTAACTTACCTAACCCCTCACATAGGTATAATAATATATTTTCCATGTAATAAAGGTTGGCATTAGTTAATAAGGCCTATTTAATAATGTGAACAAGTCTAATGTAAGAAGACTTAATAGAAACTTTCACTTATAGAAATAACTTCCTCTAGAATGTTCTTTGAAGGTAGAATTAGTATAAATAGGAGTAGAAGGCATGGGGAATTCTTGTCTTGAGAATTATTGTAATAGAGTTATGCTCTACTAGAGGTTTCCCCCTCAAAGAGGCAAGTGAACTTGGATTTCTATCAATAAAGGTATCATTTTTGGTGTGGTGATTCTCTATATTTTGTTGTTTCGTTGGTATTTGTTGCAATATTTTTATTTATGCATAATTATAATAGATTTGATACCTTATAGAATGACCCTGAGTTATAAAAACTCATTGAGGAGTGCGAAGGAAAAATCGGTTCAAGTGTATCGTTGCTTATGTATATAACACAAAAGTATGGTGACTCTCCACCAATCGCATTGGGACAGTTTGGAGATGAGGGAGATGGCCCAACCAACCATCCTCCTTGACCTTCAAACTAAATCGTAGCATGTTTGATCATTGTCTCGATGGGATGCATTGAGGCCTATGGGGTGCCTTGGTGAATTCTATTGGGAACATAGTTGGATGACTTAATAGATTAGAGGAAATGAGGAATTGAAAATGTGATAAGTTTGCGGACAGAAAAGGATGTTTGAACGTTAAGATGTGAGTTCTTGAGACAGAGACGTGATGATTGGACTAGCTATCCAAACAACCAAATTCACAAGGAGATCCAACACACAAAAGCATGACCAGACAAATTGAAGTATGGAAGCAATAGTAATTTAGTGAGGCATGACACTTCATAGACTCATGCAACTTCCTAAGGGGAGTTTTTCTTGACGAAAATAGTTTAGGAGATAAAAATTGTTGAGTGGTGACAATATCTGAAGATGGGGCAGAGGCACCATGGAGATTGATGAATGTTGTTGGGGATGGAAACAACTTGGAGTGGGGGAGGATGTAAGGTCTCCCATGACACCCACTGAGCATGTGCACTCCTTGGGAATGAATCAGGCAAGAGAACACAAGGGACATGCAATCGATTGGGCCAATGAATACATGTGGGTATGAGTGGGACCACCTTGGGAACACAATGGTGACTTGCAACACCAAGGGGGAATGCACATTGCTTGCCTTCGGATGGTTGATGGAGACTTGGGTTGCATTCGGGCAAGGACAGGGTGACTTGGGCACATGCCCAAGGAGTGGACCTGCCTACCCTTAGAAAATGGGCGCGTTAGAGAGGTTGGATGACCCCATCGACACACACACGAAGAGTCACATTGATCAGAACAAGGGAACGCACAAGGCAAGGGGCGTGCGCCCGAGGATGGGTCGTGTTGGTTGAAGAGACACGACAGTTGATGGGTGCACAAATTTGTTTGGGACCATCGGGTTCACGAAAGGGCGTGATGGTTCACGAAGGAGCGTGACACACCCAAAGGACACGATGATTCATGATGGTGACCTTTGGAGTCCATATAAGAGAAAAAGGGTGCACAATGAAGGAAGGAAAGAGTTTAGAGAGCAAGAAGGTAGAGAGAGAAAGTATGAAGCAAAGTTTCGGGGCAGAGTTGTGAAGATGGAAGACAAGTAGCCAAGGGTGGGATGCACAAGGGGAGTTTAAGAAAGTTAGAACATAGGTCTGTTGGAGGCATGCTATGAGACATAACCAAAGTTTGTGTTAACTTGGTGAAGTCTGCAACAGAGAAGGGACAACAAGTCTACAATATGGTGTGTGTCTAGGGCACACCGCAGGAGGTTGTGAAGGTGGCTACAACAAAGAGTCTTGGTGTGAAGAATATATGTATGAGTGTCTTGATGAGGTGAGGCAAGTCATGTGACTCTGCCCAAGTTGTAAACCAAGTCGATAGTGCTCATATTGTAACTATTTCATAATAATAACACTTAGTTAGGTGTTAGGCACGCCTTGTGTAACCCGCACTATTTATGTGTGTCTCTTCTTTGTTCTCGTGGTTTCTCATGTTCTTGGATGTATGCTTAAATGAATAAGTGTTAGTTTGTTAACAATATTGTTTAAGTATACAAGTGAGTTGCACAAAGTTAAAGTGTGACTCCCTCGTAGCCTAGAATGAAGTATGGGTTTGCTCTAGGTAAAGAGGTGTAGTCCGAACGAAGTATTCTCAGTGGTTCCAAGCAGCCAAGTAAGAACCGTCATGGTGCCACACACCCTCAGGAGGTGAACGATTGCAAGATCTGAACATGCATCTTGTGGAGTCGTGACAGGTATGAGAATGCACTTTTGTTATCAAAATAACTTTTTTTTTTATTGTTAGCAATTGATGTATTTAGTTTTACAAGTTAAATGAGCTTTATGAACTTCTTCTACTAGATTATATAACTTATCATTCTATCTTATATATCTAATTTCATATATTTTGATCTTGACTGGTGATTAATGAAAAGACATTCATAATTGTGATGAATAAACTATTATTTTGTCGCTCTATGGATGGTTTATGGTAGTTTGACTTTGGTATTTGAAACTATTTTATTTTACTTGAACTCAGTTGTCTTATATATCTTTCCATTAATTGTGATTGAATGTATAAATGATTGTTGTGATCTTCTTTAAGTTACATCATTCATATGTGCTTAACAATTACTAAGAATAATGAAGTTTTTCTTTTCTTAGTAATTTATTGTTTAATTATGCATTTCTTAACTTAAGTTTTACTCTCAGTTGAAATAGGATAGATAGATAAATTTTATTTCTACATATTAGATTAGGAATGCATATAGAGAGTTAGACATTTTAATGATTTAGTCTCCAAATCAAGAGCCATTTTCTTTAGTGGAAAATCGAGCCCACATATCGGTTGGAACTAGTTATCATTCCAAATGAAAGCAAGTCTAATTGGGACTTGCGATCGGGTAGCTATCCCTTAGTTGATAGAAGGAATTTGCTCGCCTATCTATACATAACTAATAAACTAATAGTAAATGAGCGTTAGGAAATTAACATAAGGCCTTGGGGGCCTTAAAAATGTCATCCCATGCTTGAGCTCCTTCTTTTCTCTCTCTTGCTTCCATCCAACCACTACTTGCTTCATTGGTGAGGATGACCTCTTATGTCGTTGTCTCTCCTTGGGAAACTTCTTCTCCTTGAACTGTAGATGTAAGAAACTCTTCATCTTCCATGCCCTTCTCTTGGATGTGCAATTTATTGGGTAAAGCTCTAGATGAATTCGCCAACACTTCGCTTCCTAATGTCCACTCAACTTGCAATGGTGGTAGAAGTTCTTGATGTCACTACAGGGACTGCCTAACATGCTCCTTCTCTCCATGTGCCTTTGAGTTTGTTGTTGGATTGGAGAAGTCTTCTTTTCATTCATCCTTCGAAATCAATCTGACCTATGGCATGTGTCTTGCTTCTCCTAGCAAGATGCTACTCGATGGCCTTTCTTCCCACAAAATGAGCATACCTTTGAGTGGCAAAATCTCATAGCACCGTGGCCTCTCTTCTTGCAATAGTGACAAACAAGCAACGTCTTGTTTGATAAATACCTCTTGGTATTCTTCTTATTCTTTCCCTGGATGATTAACTTATTCTTCTTGAGTGATGATGTAGGATAAGTCTTGGCACCTTCTATGTCATTTCCCTTCTTCAATCCACCACAATAAGACTGAGGTGGTAGTGGGTTTCCACCTTCACTTACCACTGCACTTTTTCCTAATGAGGAGGCCAATTACAACATGTCTTTCACCTTTACAAATGTAGTCTTCATGGTGATGGGTGTTAAGCCCTAATATTGGCTCATTACCCCTTAATTGGGGCACATTACATTAGTAATGTTATTTTATTTATGTCGGCTTTATTCCATTAGTTGTAATTATACCTCCTAGTCTCCT
>JZKD02S0613110.1:0-10673 GCA_000966675.3 Picea glauca
AATTACATCATCATAGTAGTTGAGTACTTCACCAAGTGGATCAAATCCATGCCAACCTTCAAGAACACAATGGACACTGTCACCACTTTCTTCTTCAATCATGTCAGCAGTCCTATTGGGGTCCCCCAACAATGAGTCTCGAACCATGGAAAGCATTTGAGGATAGTATGGTGAAGAAAAGTTATGGGTGAAGTCAATGAGGGAGGATAGTTCTTGTCCTTGATGCTAGTCAATGGAATCAAAATATGGCCTATACAGCTTGGGCCATATTTTCACCCTCACATGCACTTCTTCATTCAAGCAACACGTGTTTAGGGCTAGCTACAAATAACCAAGTAGAGTATGTTGTTATGATCATATTGTTGGTTGATGAAACCCAATAATAGATTGATCGCCTCAACATGTATCTCTATTCTCAGTTCATCGTTTCATAGTTAAAAATTGTTTACCATGTTCATGATCCTTTCATGTTTAGGAATTACATTCATACATATTCCATCACATTCATACAATTCCTAGAAGTGTAAACCAATTTGTAGACAATGTTGCAAATCAAATTCTAGACTCACATATGTCAAATTAAGCATTATTTTTTATGATTTTCCCCATAAAGTGTATGCATGTTTTATATCATCATCATGGTATACCAAGCAATAATCTAACATAAGCGAGATAGCATAAAAACATCCATCACATCAAACAAATTAGGAGATAGAAGGCATATAACACTATATATATATATATATATATATATATATATATATATATATATATATAAATATATATATTAGTTTCAAAAGTGTACATTGATACATAAACATCATCCGTCACTATGGTCGCGCCATCAAAAAATAACTCATGTACAAAAATGTGGGCCACTCCCATACACAAAAATACATCAAGTCTCTCCTCAGAGCCACTATGTTGGCATAAGACTTAGATAACCCCATGATGGGGGTGCTCCTCTCACTCCTCCTATTGGGGGCCTCCTCTTCCTTATAACAATTTCACCATCGAAAACTCTGAAATCAAGAAGGGGCACCACTCTAGTGAAATATTTCCATAGGTGTCAATTCTCTCATCACTAAGATAATCCCATTTGACCTATGTATCTCCATGCAACAAAATGTCAAAATTCCTTTGTACCTCTACCAACTCTACATGGATATCTACTACCTACTTCCCCTCTATCTCCTCTTGAGGGTCCAATCATTGCCTCTGGTGTGATGTAATTTCCTCATGATTGCGGTGACCATGTCATCACCCCACTACCTCCAACCCCCCTAGAGATATTATTTCTTGACCTTCTATCGTTGTTGAGACACCCCTCAACATAGGTATCTCCCACCCCTACAATCCCACATGTTAACGCTTTGTAAATTCCTAGAGGTTGTCGAGAGGTAGAAGAAATTTATTAGAGGTAACTTTATCCAACCACTTCGAAACTGGGATATAGCCCTACCAGTTTCAGAGAGGGATCTCTCTGTAAGATTTAGATATGTTTTAGGTTTCAGATATTAAGATAGTTAAATAAATGGGATTGTGTTGTTTTGTTTTATAAAATGGCTGAAATATTGTTTACGCATCCATTGGGCTATGGGGTCTGTGTTAATGTTTGAGATCTGAGAATAGATTTTATAAGGTCTCTTCGCACAGCAGGATAATGCCAATGTTGGATCCTTGAGAATTTAAAATGATGGATAGAAGAAATAGATGAGGTGATCAACTACAACAAAGAAGCATTGAAGAATTTTTTTATCACAACATCAGAAGATAAACATTTAGATCTTTAAAAGCTAGAAATAGAGTATACGAAGATAAATTCTGCAACTTTAACTTCTTTTAAATGATCAGATATAGAAAACAAGATGATAATGAAGTAAGATAAACCATTCAACGAAGAGGAGTAAAAATCACCAACATAAAACACGCAGGATCTGGATTTCCATCCCAGATTTGGATCTGGGAATTTGCATCATCTGGTTAATGGCTTCGGGTGTAATGGTAAACAAGGTCTCTCTAGATGATGAGACGATAGCTCTGTGAATGGGAAGATAGTGTGCCTAGCACTTGAGGGATAACTCAGGAAAATGGTGAATTTGGGGGAAAAGATACAGTGGGAGATTGGACTCCCAGAGTCCAATCTCATCACTCTGGTCTAGGAAGGTGTCTCTGCACCATAAGTTTAAGTCAGTAGAATCGAATTCACATTTGGGTTCTGAGATCAGGTAATCTTTATCAGCCAAAGGGATCCGTTCGAGGTCGATGGGGGGTGGGAGGAATGGATTTTCATTGATATCTGAGTGCTTGGACTTTGGCACCATCACTTTGAGTGGTACCTGCAAAAATCTGAAAGAGAACAATGCTGACTGTAATGTCCAGATATTAATGGCATTTGAAGGAGAAAAGGTGAGGAGGACAATGATTTCAATGATGTCTGGATCGTAAATGGTGCAAAAATGGTGAAAACAATATTATCTGGATGAATGGGTATCCGTTCGGGTGCAGGGGACAAGTCAACAGGTTTAATGGATAATTTTGGTTGCATTGATTGTCCAACGGATATCTCAGGGATGAGGTGGAGGGTAACAGATAGGTGACGGGTTCATGAGGATGAAGTGGAGGATAGAGAGTGAAGGGAAAGTGAATGGTTTGTGATGTGTTACGGGTGATTGGGAGGAAAATGTACGATGGGAGAAGAATAACGCATGACTTATAAGCAGCGATAGTGGAGTGTGACATCATGAGGCGAAAATTGTATGGGAAACTGGTATGGCGGTTTACTAGGAGGGGGGGTAGGCAGTAACTGGTTTGGAGCAAGGTGTTACAAAGTAAAAACTCTCTATGGCCAAGGGTAAATCACAACAGACAGTTATGACTGCAGAAATCAACTCAATTCCATTGTATGATATATACAATAATGCGCAAGATAATAAAGAGGTCTACCTTGATCGAACATTTGATGGTGTTCCATTGTTGAGCACTCTGACCCAAAGCTTTATACCTGCAATAAGTTCTCAACAAACAAGAAAAGCAAGTATATAGTGGTAATGTAAAGGGGTTAGCACATTAGATAGCATAATCCATTAATAAAAATTACAAACATGCCCATGGATAATAATTATATATTTGCATGATACCAATAAGATGGGAAATGAGTATTTCTATTAATAATTGATCAACAAAAGTGTCAACATTACATACTTCTATGTCGGCACGGTTCGAAACCAAGAAACCAAGTTCCTTCCAACTGGGCCTCCACCACTTCAATCCTCCACCAAAGGCAAGCTCAAAGGAGAGAGACAACGAGGTTCTCTCAACAATAGGGAAAGAGCTTGGGGGCTTAAAATTGTGTTCAGACTTGAGGGACAAAGGGATGCAGACTCAATATGAAGTAATTTCTCCAGAGAAACTTTTCTCTCAAAGTTGAATGCTTTCTCCCATTTTCCATGGCTCGAAATTGTTCTCTTATAGCCTGAAAAATGCAACTGAAGTTCCGAGTCGACACATTTCTAGTATATAGAAGGCCAAGGATCAGAGATCTCTTATCGTGATATGGAAACCCGACTCCATTTTTGTATTTTCTGGCACAAATCCGGATGTACGCGGGCTGTAGTGGAGTAGCCTGCATATACGCTAGTTGTATAGCTGATAGGGCGTGTATATGTGGAAAAATGTATATTTTTAGCTCTGGATTTGTCAAAAAGGGATGATAAGTCTGCATAGGGAAATGGAAAAATGCCCACTGTGCAAGATAGCAATGGTGAGGAAAATCTTGCTATAATAGATTCCCCCTAATGTGTGAGACTAGAGGAGTATCTACAATGGCCGAAATACATTATAAATAACCCAGGAGTGGAGTGGTAGAGAACCAATTGGACGAACTCGATTTCTCATTACATTCTGTACTGACTTTGCATACATGGCTGCCAAGAATACAATGCAGATCCATTCAAAAAATATACCAAATAAGTGTCTGTGGCCATGAATAAGCAGATACAATTGTGGTTATATGCCAAAAGTTGTCATAGTCATGAACAGGGCCCAGTTAAACCAATCTCAAAATCAATCTGAAGATATTTGTATACCATGGAGTACAATCTGATCTTCCATGATCATTAAATTCGAACATGTGTTGGTTCAATGAAAGGGAAGCAACAAATTAGGAAATCTTTGGTCACATAGTGATATCTTCAAGTATTCTACACTATCTGCCAAGGGTGCAAGTCTACATCATGTGAATAAAGGAGTTGAGGTCGAACATAATGAGACATTGTTTTATTACCGGTCATTGAGGTATATCGTTAACAAATGTGAGACAACCTACCAATAAAGAAAGTAGGTATCACAACACCAATTACATTCCTACAAGTGTGAATAAGGGAGTCAGTGTCGAACACTTGAGAAATTCATTGATCAT
This sequence comes from Picea glauca, assembly GCA_000966675.3. Taxonomy (NCBI): domain Eukaryota; kingdom Viridiplantae; phylum Streptophyta; class Pinopsida; order Pinales; family Pinaceae; genus Picea; species Picea glauca. The sequence continues at coordinate 4,421 of JZKD02S0613110.1, forward strand.
GAGACATTGATGTATTCCCATCTATCAATGGAGAGAGAGCCTGCCACTAATGACTGCAAGGCTCAAGGTACTCATAAAAATCTAGGTCCCATATCCATAATAGATGAGCTGAATTCGATGGAAAGAGACCCGCTGAAAGGAGAGCATTAAGGCATCTCTCATCATTCAACATGAGGAACAAAGCAAGAGATTCATGATTTGGTGGAGATCGGACGAAGAACATGTTCATGAACCAACAACCCTGTGCGTCTTTCACTTGTATCAAATGCAAGTGGTACACAAAAAAGACCCTCTAAATAGTAGCCAATGATGAAAACTGCTGACAAAGGCGAGGAAACTATCAATAAGGCTAATGGCATCCAAGAAACTACACGAATCCCAAAGTGTGAATAGATGTCTTGCCGTCAAACACAAGGGAAACCACCCAGTCAATGACCAATGATCAAATGTCGATTGTTGGGTTGAAGGTGACCTACCAATGATGCAAGTAGGGAGAGGGTGCATGATGAGACCATAGTATCATGTGATTTTGAGACAAACTGAGGGTATGGTTGACATGAAAAGTCAATATTTATAAGGAGTGGCCGACGCAGGTTGTGAGACTTCCTTTGAACAAGAGCATGAGACATATGGTGGAATATGGCAGCATAGACTCAATGATGTGACTATTAGATGCAGCATGCATTAATAATGTTCTCTATAGGGACTGGAAGAGTAACTAGTCGGTAGAGAAAACTTTGTAACGAGATCAACTTCCTAAGGCCATGCTAAAACCCAAAATTATGATGACACAAGGACTCAATAATTTTGTTCTCTTTTCCAAGGTGACACGACTGCTGCCAATTATAATATAGTATTCCCTTCCTGCCCGTATTTTTTTGTTTTTTCATAACAAATGAATGCTATGATACAGAGGAGGAAATGAGTGTCGCAAGTAAGCAAAACTAGCTCCAGTAGTGGAACGTACCTATGCTTAATGCAAGGAAATGCATGTGGGAGATGGACACTCGGGGTGATGTTTCCTCTAGGGTATAGGGTTTCAAATTGTGAAGGATATAAACAAGGCTCTGCTTGGTTGAGGATGCACAACTGCTTAGGAAACGATTTATAACACAAAGCGAGAACCGACTAAAGGCTCAACACTGCAAGCAAGGGCATGAGATGCAATCACAACTTAGTGCCAAAAAATATCCTTTTTTATGTCTTGTAGTCTACTTGGTGTGAAAAAGGGGTAAACTTGTGCCAAATAGATGTCTTTTCAAATCCAATTTACGAGTGTGAAAAAGACAAGTTCACTCAGAAATCTTTTCCATTTTTTATAATGAGTCGGAAAAGAGCTTAACTAAGACTCATGATTTTTCAAATCCATTTTAACGAGTGTGAAAGGGACAAATCACTCGACAATATTTTCATTTTTTAGATGAGTCAGAAAAGAGATTAACTAAGACTCGTTTAGAAGATTCTAGGTAGCAAGCCAAGGGGGAGGCCAAGGCTCCCGTGTAGACCTTCTGTGGAATGTCGGTATCTTACGAAGAACCGACCCAAGATTGGGAAGACCCAAATATCTCCAATTCAAGGAGGGAAAAGTGCTAATGGAGGTTATTGTCCCCATGTTATATCGAATAACGTCTCTTTCTAGAAAAGACATAGGCAAAGGCTTTGGATACCCCACAAGACCATCCCAATCAAAGGGAAACTTGCCAAGAATTGGAGGGAGAGAACTCTGGAAGAGTAAAACTCTCTCTAGTTCAGAAGGTGAAGTAATATAAATGCTAAGTACATGGCATAGAAGGTATAGAACTAGAACCAGAAGAGCGGGATCAACCAAAAATTGCATTGGCATGACCGCTTCCTTAGACTTGTCACTCTCCAAGAGAAGAGTGGGGTCGATCTAATATTGCATCGATACGACCACTTCCTCAACCATTAGTTGAATAGGATGTGAGACAACAAGGTCAAGATGTGCATCACCCCAAAAAATAGGAGTGTTGTCAGTCGAATATTGCATCGACACGACCATTGGTTGAACAAGATGTGAGACAACAAGGTCAAGAGAAACATCACCACCGAACATAGGAGAGGTGTTGGTCGAAGATTGCATCGACACGACCGCAGGTTGAACGGTATGTGAGACAACAAGGTCAAAGGATGCATCAACCCCTAAAGGGAAAGGGGTGTCATCCGAAGATTGCATCGGCATGATTGTTGTATCAACCAAAGAAGGAACGAAGTGTTGTGAAACGAGAGATTCCTCAAAACTCAAAGGGCCCTTAGGTGAGCCCCACACTTCTGGTATCCCAGCAGTAATAGGACACAAATGAGTAAGGTGACTTCCTTCACAACTCCTGTAAAGGAATATAGGATTACATCTGAGACATATAGGATTCTTAATCATATCGCTGCCCTTAGAATGACTTGCATTGGTTGGTGACATGCTCCCAACATGACTTGCAGAGGCTATTAGAAAATCTCCAACATGACTTGCAAAGGTTGGCGATGGATCCCCAACATGACTAGCATAGGTTGGTGATGTAGGCGCAGTGTGACTAATAGTGACCATACATGTGCCCCCAGCATGACTTGCAGCGACTGGTTGTAGGTCTTCAACATGACTCGCAGAGGTTGTCGACAAATCTTCAACATGACTAGCATAGGTTGGTGATATAATGCCAGTATGACACACAGTGACTGGACTTGTGCCCCTAGCATGACTTGCAATGGCTGGTTGCAAGTCTTCAACATGACTCACAGAGGTTGTCGACCAATATCCAACATGACTAGAAGAGGTTGGTGATATAATGCCAGTATGACACGTAGTGACTAGACTTGTGCCCCCAACATGACTTGCATCGGCTGGTTGTAGGTCTTCAACATGACTTGCAGAGGTTGTTGACCAATATCCAACATGACTAGCAGAGGTTGGTGATATAATTCCAGTATGACACGCAGTGACTGGACTTGTGGCGGTGGTGAATTGTGGCATTTGAGACCAAGGTCCAAGGAAAGATTGGTTCTGAGAAATTGTAGGCCAGGAAGGATCATGTTTTACACCCTATCCCTGTCCAACAAGATAGTATCCTCCTCCATACTGATTCATAAAGGGTTGTAAGGGAATTGACATTGAGGAAGCTGCTTGCGAAGAGAAAGCGACATGACAAGGGTTACTCATGTGAGGATATATGTTTCCCCCAGACAAAGGAACTTCGTGAAGGGGGTTTCCCATACTATAAAAATTACTCCCCCCAGATGAAACACCAGAGGGAAGACGGAGGTCCTCCATTGGAAAAGTGTTCATAGGAACCGACATGGTGGAAGAAGGATAAGTGGACGGAGTGTAATAAGTAGAATGATTTCTTAGTTGGGAATTTACTTCTCACATAGTGGATTCGTAGGAAGGAAGGCTCCAACCTCCTACCGTAAGAGGTGTTTGAAGGATATGACTCCCACCAAACGGAGAGGGATAAGAAGGAGGCATCATGTCCCTAGACCCAAAACTTGTATTTGCATAAGGGGGCGAGACAGAGGATGGAAAGTGCGAAGACATATCAGACATACCATGAGAAAAATGATTAGAGACCCAAGGCATTGACTGAGTACCATGATTATGCATACCATTATAAAAAGCGGACGGATTTTCCCCCATGAATGTCATGGAGGGGGTAGCAGTAAATGAGGGAGAAAAAGGAACTCCACTATCCATGATAACAAAGACTCGGCATGAAATCCTATGGTCAACTAATAATCAAAGAGCATACCAAAAATTCAAACGATCAATATGCATGCAAATGAGCTAATGTGGCTGAGTGGCCTCCCTCACTAAAGAAGGTATGTCTCATCCAAGAGGGACCTGAGACTCCCCGCTAAAGTTTGGAGGTAACAAAATTAATTATAGGGGCCCTCGTAGGCTTAACAACTAGTCGATCGGATCACCCCGGAGAGGTAATCTTCCATAAAAAATGTGTGTTGTATGACCCCTATCTGACCCAGGGTACAAGAAGAATAACCCCTGCAAGTAATCTATGAGATACCTAAGTCAAGCAACTAATAAACCACTGTATAACCGATGCACAGGTGAGAATTCATAAGCCTGGATCACCGTATGGGAAGGGTAGCAAAGCCTGAAACCTTGAAATCACCGCCTCTCATAGAGGTATGGTTACTAGCAAGATCCCCAAATACGAATAAATCCACAGAAATATCTCTGACGCTAGGCGAGTATCCAGGGTTTATCCCTTCAAATAACTTTGCGTGACCTTGTAATTAACTCCGGTGTGAGAGGAGCCTCCTGATATTACCAATTATACAATGTACTTGTCAACTCCTTGTCTCAGACACATATGTTGATTTAATTTCCTTGGAGAATTTTACTCACATAATCCTATTCCAAGGCACTAAATCCTAGGCTAGTTTGTGCACCCTAGAAATAAAACCGTGACTAATCAATTTTAGTTTAAAGCGTAAATTTTATTGGCCATGATTACTCAAGAGGGTATAGAAACAAAAATCATGATGTTATGACTCTACAAAAGATAAATATGAATATAATGCAAAGTCTACCTTTAACTTTTCAATGACTGATATGCTAATAAAAATAGTGCAATTTTCAATCTCAACTCTGCAATTCAGAAGTAAAATGCAATCTTTCACCAAATATAATAAGCTAATGATAAAGGTTCAAAGAGACAAACGTTGGCCAATGCAAAATGCCTATTTTTTGTATTTTCTATATATTAAAGAGAAAATGCATGGACTAAAAAACAACCTGATATATAAATTCTACTGTGTATAAACGAAATAACTCAAGCAGAATACCGAACAACCCAGGGTTCAAGGACAAACCAAAAAATGAAAAACAATGAGAAATATTACGCCCATAAATTCAACTCCCAACGGGTTTCCTTTCAATCCAAATAAGCTCAACAGGCACTACAGAGACCAAAGAAGGCTCAACAACCATCAAAACTCACCCAATAGTCACTAACCAAGAAAACAAGCAAGGAAAAGTGGTATACACAACTATTCAAGAGAATAGTGTGTATATACGCAGCTTGTAGAGAGGCAACACATGTGTGTACGTGACTTTCAAGGCAAAATGAGCGTACAGGCTTTAAAACAAGGCCAGGCAAGGGAAAAAAGGCTGAAAACTCAGACTTAGAGTGAACAGAATCTGCCAAGCAATGATACGACAAGAAACACAAAGGAAAAAAAGCAATGCAAGAAGAAAAAGTACTTCAACCCTTAGAAGGAAGATCTATCCTCAGTGGAGTCTCCATTTCCGTTACGAGGGAAAAACTCTTTATGGCCGAGGGTAAACCACAACAGACAGGTATGACTGCATAAATCAACTCAATTCCATTGTATGTTATATAAACTATTGTGCAAGATAAGAAAGAGGCCTACCTCAATCCAATGTTTGATGATGTTCCACCATTGAGCACTCCTACCCAAAGCTTTATACCTGCAATAAGTTCTCGACAAGCAAGCAAATAAAGTATATAGTGGTAATGTAAAGGGGTTAGCGCATTAGATAACATAATCCATTAATAAACATTACAAACATGCCCATGGATAATAATCATATATTTGCATGATACCAATAGAATGGGAAATGAGTGTTTCTATTAATAATTGATCAACAGAAGTGTCAACATTACAGACTTCTGTGTCGACACGGTTCGAAATCAAGAAACCAAGTTCCTTCCAACTGAGCCTCCACCACTTCAATCCTCCACCAAAGGCAAGCTCAAAGGAGAGAGACAATGAGGTTCTCTCAACAATAGGGAAAGATCTTGGGAGTTGAACATTGTGTTCAGACTTGAGGGACAAAGGGATGCAGACTCAATATGAAGTAATTTCTCTAGATTAAATTTTCTCTCAAAGTTGAATGCTTTCTCCCCTTTTCCATGGCTCGAAATTGTGCTCTTATAGCCTTGAAAATGCAACTGAAGGGCTGAGTCAGAACATTTCCAGTATATGGAAGGCCAAGGATCAGAGATCTCTTATCGTGATATGGAAAACCGACTCCATATTTGTATTTTATAGCACAAATCCTAATGTACATGGGTTGTAGTGGAGCATCTTGCGTATACGCTTTCCGTATAGCTGATAGGGCACATATATGTGGAAAAATGTATATTTTTAGCTCTGGATTTGTCAAAAAGGGATGATAAGTCTGCATAGGGAAATGGAAAAAGGCCCTGTATGCAAGATAACAATGGTGAGGCAAATCTTTATTTAACACAAGGGGGGTCTG
>JZKD02S0613132.1:0-15877 GCA_000966675.3 Picea glauca
CCACTAACCCCATTGAGAAAATAGATGAAGCCCATAAGAATAACACAATCAGGCATACTCAGTGGATAAAACGGGTAGGATGGATACGGGTGAAGAGGTGTTGTGACCTATTAGGGGTCATTTTGCTTAAGTAATCAATCTACACCCATACTAGGAGGCACGAGAAACATGCACAATGCCCCCAAAGGATCACATGTGCGCATGTATGAAGATGTCCCAATCACACTTTAGGCCCCATGGCCCTAGGATTCTCAATGAATGAAGATCGTGAAATATCTATTATACAATACCTAAACACAAAATCATTTTTGAGGCCCACAACTGTAAATGTTATGACCTTTCCAGAGGTTCAATATATTTGGTGCTAAAATTGGTCACCATACACCATTTAATGCCTAAGGATTGATACATTTCCTGGATCATGAACACCGGCAGTAGCATCTCATGCAACGTATGACCATTTATAGGTCGATGGGACTGTCGAGATAGGTACATATGAATGAGTCAGAAAGGCGACGATAGTTACTCCCAACACACCTCCTATTTGTCTCACATTTTTCGCTTGGTAATTTTCCATTCTCACAATTAATGTTGGCTAGCTTAGTATATACTTTCCTCCATTTATAAAAGGGACCCCAATCTAAGTCGAAAGGGCTTAGTAGTAGTAATGGTGAATGAAAATATCAACCTCTTTACCTAGCCATAACTTTCACAAAACCCCACCAAAATAGTCCCATGGATTCGTCAAGCAAGCCACATGGTCGAAATATCCAGGGTTTTCATAGACCTGACAACTTTTCAAGTCACAACCATGGAAACTGAGGCAGTTGTTCATCTTACGCAAGAGTTCCAGGGCTAATTTAATGAACCTGAGTTCTAATTTAAGGAGTTTGTTTAGAAAATAAAAATCACTATGTCGTCCATTCAAGTAGTCATTTCATGAATTTGTTGGCTCAGGGACGAGCCAAGCAATAGTGGTGGGGGTCTATTGGCACCGAAAATTTTGTGTTCATTTTGTGCGTGCGCACAAACGAAGTTGTGTGTGCTCATTCTAACTTTTGCGCGTGCCTAAGATAATGCATGAAGAATAAAAAGAAGTGCACATTGGACCAAGTTTTAATATTTCACACCAAGATTGAACTCTACCAAGCATGCACCAGTCAAGAAGATGCATGCCGAAATCAAGAATGGAATCATCAGGAAATATTCTCCAATGATTAATTCCATCAACACAAGGGAATGTGGAGCTAAAAAAAGGTGAGTTGTTGAGGTAGTTAAGATTTCCCTAATTCCAAAAGGCTACATGGACTAGAGGTAGGTGCCAAAAGCATGCGAGGCAATTTGTCAGTCGAGCGAGTGGAGCAGAGCAAAAAGAAGCAAAGTTACTAAGTAGAGAAAGCTATAAAAAGAAGTAACGATATTAGAGATAGAGTTAGATGGTTAGTTCAGAAGCATTGAGTTGTTGGTATCGATCTCACTCTGAGCCTTTTGTAATGTTGTAATGCTTTTTAATATAAGTCTGAGTCTGTCATAGGCATGAAGTCTTAAAAGGATGTGGATTGCGCAATATGTTGTATTTCAAGAGAATTATATTAGAAGAGATGTGCAACTCTATTGTTGTCGAATATAATTTGTTTATTGTATGTTTTTTTTTAATGCAATGAAGGAATAATAAAACTATGGAAATTATGATCTATTGTGTGTCTATCATATGTTATTTGGATATGTTTTTGTATTGTTTTACTTAGTAATAACATTAATCCAATGGATATGGAATGTGAGAATTCCAACCCATATGGATCCTAGTTTGTTTAGTCCTTCATCCTTGACACAAGACCTTATGGTCTCTATGATCCTATATGCATATCGGATGAGGCCTTCCTCAGTCTTGGATGAGGATTGATATGTCAATGCTCTAGGGTTTTTGTTGGTCAACTCTGGATGAACCCTAGGTCTAAACTCCCCAGTGTTAAGAAGGACGCATGCAAGTGTGGAACAAAATGCCAACAAAAATCTATGTTGCTGGTGATTTTTCTCTACATGTTGTTGGTCAGGGTGATGTTCCTTGTCGACATGGGAATATTTTCGATTTTTTTCATGTTCCAAATATCAATGAAAATCTGTTGCTCATTAATTAGTTCACATAGATAGTCAAAATTGTGGAATTTTGGCCAAATCAGCTCTACGTCATGATTTGAGGAAAGGTAAGTCAATTGTCGCTAGTGGGATTCTCGACTCGACGAACAGTTTGTACAATTTTCATGACTCGAATCGACCTGAACCTAAACCAACTACACTTGTTTCTCACACTAAGGAGAGAAGTCAAATTTGGCATGAGCGACTCAGACATCTGAATTTATGAAGTCTGCAAGCATTGGAAACTCAAAATATGGTTGTTGGTTTGTCGAAGTTGTTTCCCCTTAAAGGAGACTGTAAGGGATGTGTACTTGGAAAGCATCACCAAGCACTATTCGACTCTATCAAAGAACAACGAGAATAGAACCTACTAGAACCGGTTCACAGTGATGTATGTTGCATCAATTTACCTTCACTAGAAGGTGCAAGGTACATTTTGACTTCCATTGATGATTTCACTTGCTTCACATGGGTTTTTTTCTTGAAGAATAAGAACCTTATCTTTGATATGTTCAAGAATTTTTGGCCCTTTGCTGAAAAGCAATGTGGTTGACCCATCAAATGCTTAATATCAAACAATGGTGGTGAGTATGTAAATTGACCTTTTGAAGAATACTTGTTTCGGTCTAGTATTGACTGGAAGCAGTCGATTCCTTACACTCCTTAGCAGAACGGTGTTGCAGAACAAAAAAATAGGACATTGGTTGAAAATTACATATTTTTTTTGTAGGCTAAAGATTTGCCTCCTTGCTTCTGGGATGAAGTGGTCTACTGTGAAAATTATCTTCTCAATCACATCTCGAATCGAGTTGTCCACCTCTGTGTGTTTGGATGTGTTTCCTGGGATCGTATGGGAAGAATACTTTAGTTGGCCACCTCTGTGTGTTTGGATGTGTTTCCTGGGATCACTTTGTTGTTGATTGCATAAATAAGTTGGATGAAAATATTCATGTTTGCATCATTATGGGATAATCTAAAGAGTTGAAATCCTATCGATTGTTTGATCTTGTCCAACGACAAATCATTATTAGACGTGATGTTATGTTTGATGAGAAGTCTTCTGGGATCAAGTTGTTGAATTCCTCTTCTGGATTACTATAGGATGATACCTTTGATGTTGTCTCTGACATTGGTACTCATGTTCCATTATATAGTCCCTTGAATGGATAGTCGAACTTTCTTCCTACTTCAACTAGATTGTCGACCTCTAAGTCGATTAGTCCATCATCCTTTGTTTTGACTGGTCCACCAACTGAAGACCCTATGACTTATGATCAACATGATGAAGTGAACCATAGTTCACTTGTTTCTTGTCTACCTAGATGGGATACCAAGACAATTGAAGCTGCTGGAGTTGATGTTGGAGATGCCTCCTGCAGATGACAGACTCAAAGTCAAAAGAAACATATTAGCATTGCCTTGATGACTCATGTACTTGAAACTTTGTTCCCTGTTACCTACTCAGATTTTGAAGAACGACCTGAATGGGAGCATTCCATGAAGATAGAAATTGATTATTTGTCGAAGAATCAAACTTGGTACTTGGTTCCCCAACCACAAGGAAAGAACATTGTGAAGTGTCAATGGGTCTATAGGACCAATTTTACCTCTGAAGGTATTGTTGAGCAACATAAAGCACACCTAGTTGCAAAGGGACTTTCTCAACAAGAAGGAATAAACTACACTAAAACCTTTGCCTCTATCACAAATATGATCTATGTTCAACTGATTCTTTCCCTTGTTTCTCACTTTGGATGACAAATTCATTAGATGGATATCAAGAGTGATTTTCTTCATGGACACATTTTTTAATAAATTTTCATGGAACAACCACATGGTTTTGTGATGGATTCAAATTTGGTATGTCAACTCAAGAAGTTGCTTTATGGTTTGAAGAAAGCTCCCCGAGCCTCGTATGCTAAGATCAATAGCTTATTTCTTCGAATTGGTTTCAAACGGTGTGAATCTGATCATAGCTTGTATATTATCCACACCAATGGAGAAAATTTGATTTTTTTTGTATATGTAGATGACTTACTCATCGTTGGAAATAACAATGATCTCATACTTAGATTGAAGAAACATCTTGTTGGCTCCTTTGATAAGATAGATCTTGGTACTCTGCATTATTTTTTGGGTCTTCAAGTATTACCACTTTGTGATGGATTTTTCATTTCTCATTCTAAATATGTGATGGATCTATTGACATGTTTTAAGATGTTTGATTGCAATCCTAGTGCTACTCATTTTTAGTCTAGAGTAAAGATTACCAAAACCTCTCAAACACCCACAGTCGATGTTACACTCTATTGACAATTGGTTGGTAGTCTTATTTATGTCACTTATAGTCAACCTGAAATTTAATTTGTTATTAGTGTGGTTTCTCAGTTCATGCAGGACCCCAAAAAATTCCATTGGAAAGTAGTCGAATGAATTGTTCGCAATTTGAAGGTTACCACTCATTTTGGTATCAAGTATTGTCAAAGTTCAGATTAACTAGTCGGCTACACCAACTCCGACTGGGATAGAAACAGTGATGATCATAAGTCCACTTCTGGCTATGTGTTTTTCTATAACACTGGATCTTTGGTGTGGTCATGCAAGAAACAAAAGGTAGTCTCATTTTCGACTACATAAGAAGAATATTGTGGAGTCGTTCAAGTAGGTACTGAAGCAGTATGGATTCCCAAAATTTTGGGAGGGCTTATCCTTCCTATTCAAACCTCGACTACATTCTACTATGATAACCAAAGTATTATATAGGTTTTTGAAAATCTTGTTTCCCACAGTAAGATGAAGCATGTTGAGCTCCATGCTCACTATTTGAGATAGTTGGTTCATTAGAACATTATCTCGCTTGAATATTATAGAATAGAAGATCAAATTGTTGATATCTTCACCAAACCTTTAACTGAAGATATATTTATCAATATCTACATGATGCTTGGGCTTCATGAAGCTGCAATTATGGGGCGGGGGGGGGTTCCTAGTGATGTAATTTCACCTCCTAAATATCCATAGTTGTCTATTTATCGGGGGGGTTGGAACATCAAGCATTGATGGTTGATCACACATATCCTAAGTTAATTTGGTCTATTGCTCGATCTCCATCTGGATACATGAAGTCATGTGATCAACCAACACACAACATCGGTCAATTGAGTAGTCGACATGCCTATTGGTCGAACATTCGAACAACAGTTGAAGTTGGTAGGGAAGTGAATAAATCAACTCATCAGTTGATTATGAGTTGGATGAATATTTAGTCAGATCAAGTCCTATTGAGCTAACTTGATAGAGCAGATTTGGCGGAGTCAACTCTAACATCCAATGATTACATGTGGATAATATATTCCAAATTCTATAGAGGTTGGTTAGATCTCGAGACTATAAAAGAAGACCCCTTGGGTCATTATCAATCATGGATATTGTGCAACAAATCATGTGGATCAAGATGTGTAACATGCACTATGATATTTTGATCATAATGCACTATGATTCTATAGAATTGTGTCCTATGTTTCATATCATGTTCCACCCTATTCGCCAATATAAATTATAGCCCAATCGCTTCACCAACATGGATCCTATATCGAATTCAACTTCTTCTCTCTATCTCTATCGTATACAGAGAGCTCTATCTTTAGAAAGGATACTAGGCCTTTGTCTTCTTCCCTATACAAGGATATTTGTTCTTCTCTATTATTTTGATGGCTATAAGGCATGCAACATACCAACCAATGGCCCACTATTGTTTAGTGTAACCTACACACAACAACTAGTTGGAAACATAATGACAATGAGATCAATAAAAAACAATTTACTACAAATATTGTCAATCTAGTGACTAGATACCAATGTTATGTGAATTCTCTACTCTCACTTGCACACAATACAACCAACAAATAATGGTAAATGAAATTTTATGTGCAAACTTCTCTAATTGATCCTCCTCCTGAGGTATGGAAGGATGGTTCTACTTGTTGGGCATGTAATTCCAAGGAAATTTATCCATATGGATGTTTGTCTCTAGGATCTCCTTACTACAAGAAAGGTAATGGGAGAATGGATGCATTCTAGTTCTCAACTGCGTGAGTGAAAAATACAACCCAACCACATTAATAAATTCAATGAATTCCTCTAGAAACTCTTGATATTGATCAAAACGGTCATTATTTGAAACTTGGAGGAAGGTTGCAATAACACAAGCTTAATCAAAGTGGTGCCAAATTAGATAAGAGCCAGTATTAATAATAAATTTATCTTCAACCTTAACTCACTACAACTTTCACTATATGGATGAAATGTGAACAATTTTTATATGAATAAAAAGAAACAAGATTGTATGTAGCTTCAAACTACAAACAATTGCATTTAAGAATATAAAGAGACAATGTTGGGAGCTTCTTTCAGTTTTGGCACACAATGATTATGAAGAGAGATATTTGTTAGGTCTAGTATATCTACAAAATTGAATATCTATGYTGCTAGGATGTGYCCACCTTGAACATATAAAACATTTGATGTGAAGTTCCATGTAATGTCCCCCACCTCTTGATGAAGAGGTCTGGGAAGACTTAGTGGTCTAGACATCCCCACTAGACCATAGTCTCACACAGCATGGGGAAAAGTCAACCAAACTAATGTTATATTTTGAAGTTGACTTAAGAAAAAGGGAAAAGGGGAAAAAAGTAACTCGATGAATAAATAGAACGTTGGAGGTTGAGTTAGGAGTTGAACCTAGGGGTTAAACTAACTCAATAGGAAAATAGAAGGGAGGTATAAAAGAAAGGCTAGGGCACACCTTTCATTTCATCTTGGATATTTGATATTTTTCTTGTTAATCTCTTGAGCACACAGTTTTGAGGGTTTTGAGATTACAAACCCTAGAGAACAACTCAGTGGTGAAATATTCCACTCACCTTGTTCTAAGCTTGGTCTCGAGGATGAAATAATCCACCCACACCATTCTATACTCATCATCTATTAAGGAGAGTAGCAAGGTCATACCAGTTAGGGTTTTCTAGCAAGGGTGCCCATTGCTTGAGGAACAGTTCAATCCAGCCATTTGATAGAGCCTTTGGAGACTCTAGCATTTGGGTTTTGCTTGCAGGCCCTTGTTCATCAGTTTGGAGGCTTTCTTGAGGAGTTACTATGGCCAGGTTATTATCTGTAGGTTGGGATGGCTTTGAAGGAAGGAGACCATCTTAGTGATTCAGTGATTCTCAGATCTAGGAGGCTCTACCTCAGATCTGATATTGAAACTTCTCCTAGGGGTTTGTGTCTGCTCAATATATCATCCTAGAGAGTTTCAGGTGGTTTGGAGACCTCATTCATCTAGGCCGAATTGTTGGTCATATCTAGTGTTTTAGGAGGGTCGTACATGTTTAGGGTTACAACAGTTGGAGCAGGAAGGCTTGGTATTTGGGCTTCATACTTCAGGAAGGGGTTTCCCTTGCCCTGATCTATCTCTTGGCAGATTTTTGTATCATTTGGAAGTCTTCTTCAGGAGGGTTGAACCCTTGGTCTTCATTTTCTTTCAACAGGACGTACCAATAGCTAGAGGGTTGTGCAAACCCTAGCTTTTTGTATTGGATCTCTCATCTTGCATTCATCCTTTGGGAGGCTTATCTTGTATTTCCGAGAGCATTTTGTAGCAGCTCATATCTATATCTTAGAGCCATCCGATGTTATTCCAGATATGCTTCTATATTGTATCAAGTTCTTGCTTCTCATTAATAAAGATCAGATCTGTGCTTTGCGGTTCCATGTCTTCTGTATTGATGTGATCTTGCATGGTAATGAATATATCTTGATTAAAATGTACTGAATAACTGAATAAAACCCTAAGGATGAAATATCAATGGCCATCCTACAAACACAAATAATCAAATAGTTAGTTCAGTGGTTAGCTAGTGTCCCCAAGCGAAACAAGTTGGCTTGGGAACATTAGAGTGGTATCAGAGCTCTAATCCTCCCATCTTGTGAGGATTAGTGCATGTAGAAGTTCAGTGGTATTTATATGGGCCGAAGGAAGAAATGGGTAAGTGAATCAAAGGCCGATATGGAGGGTTCAGGTGATGACATTGAGACCTAGGGCTTGGCTTTCTTAGCACATGAGTTCCAAAAATTCATAAACCAGACAGAAAGTAAATTGGTCATCCACTTACAGGAGAACTATTAGGCAAACCGTAAGGGGCAAACCAAAATCATTGAGACCTTGAGGAAGGTAGATGAGAACCTGAGGAAGGTAGATGAGAACTAGACAAGGATAGTTGAACTGTTGTTGCAGATGACTCACAAGAGGAAAGGACCAGAGGTATATGACAACAAGGAGACAGGTGGATCTCATGGAGGGAACAAGTATCATTCGGAGCATATTCCCTATCATCATTCTAAGGGGAGCCATGGGGGGGGGAGTAACACATGGACAGAGGGGAGCCATGGGGGGGCGGAGTAACACATGGACAAATAGGTAGCAGGGCTACTCCTAGACCATATTTTCCCACGTTCACAGATGAACTTACACAGCATGAACCTGATGACTTTGTTGAGAATATGGTACAATGTACCAGAGAGTACAACAATTTGAGTATGAAAATTCAGAGGCAGATGTCCCTAGATCAATATATCAACTCAAATTCAGAAACAAACATAGGCCAAACCACAGGAGAAACTATGAGTTTGAGCACAGAGGTGGGAAGATGGAGATTCCCTACTTTGATGGTACGACCAAGATGACAGCACAAGCGTGGTTACAGAAGCTGGACACTTATATGCAGCTTAACCGCATGAGGGAGATGGAAGCCATCAAGTTTGCCACCATGTACTTGTATGGAAAATCTCATGATTGGTGGTATCATGGATTGAATACACTAGGCCACAATCAGATAGTGCCATACACAAAGTTTACTCAAAGACTCATTGACAGGTTTGACCAGGGGGATCCTGAGTTACATTTCCAGGAGCTCACACAGCTCAGATAGACAGGATCACCAGAGGTGTACATTGAGGAATTCTAGAGGCTAGCAGTCATGGTGCAGGATGTGTCACGGGCCAAACTCATGATGCTCTTCACTAAGGGGTTGATGGAACCCTTGAGGGGTTGGGTAAAGGATTTTAAGCCTACCAACCTACAGGATGCGATCTGGAGGATGAGAGACCTAGGACTAGCTGGAAAGACAAAATTTGTGCCTAGACCACCTCTTAACACAGAAAGTAGAGATCAGAGACCTCCAATGAACCCAGGAGGACGTGACCCCTGGGGGTTTGAAAGGGGGAGAGGTAGGATGGAGGAGAATACCATAAGAGAGTTGAGGATGAAGCAACTTTGCTACACCTGCAAAGATCCATGGAACCCATCCCACAAATGCATAGGTTGTGGCCAAGTTCACTACATAGATGTGACTTTAGACAATGAAGAGGAAGAGGATTTCAGCCACATCCAGAAAATGGAGGCAGACACCACCAAAACCACATATGAGGAGGCTATAGTTCATGACAGTACGACAGGGGATAAATCCACCTTGGCATCCATCATTAGGGTGCCCAAGTACAACATTTTCAGGATGAGAGGGGTCTTGCAGGGGTAGAAGGTATCCATTTTGATTGATGGGGGAGCCTCTCACAACTTCATTGATGTAGCATTACTACAGAGGAGGCATATACCCATGATTGAATTTGAAGGATTCAAGGTGGAAGTAGCAGGAGGACGCACCATGCCTTATGATAGGTACATTCCAGGAATGAATCTTACATTAGGGAGGCATGATTTGGTACAGGATGTCTATGTGATGGACCTTCCGGACACAAACATTATCCTTGGAGTACAATGGATCAGTACGTTGAGGCCCATCACCACCAACTACAAGACCATGGAGATGTATTTCACAGAGGAGGGTGGACGAAAGGTAGTTCTTCAAGGCATGACAGGTAACTCAGCCAAAGTAGTTACGGCCAAGAGGATGGAGGCCATTTTCAGGAGGGAAGAGATAATGTATGCAACTGAGTCCAATATTTTAGCACGTGTGGAAAAACAAGGCAAGGTTCACTACACACCAGAGATTCAGTAGATCATTGACAAACACAGTAAAGTGTTTGGACCTATTCCACTAGGGGTGCCACCAGACAAGGGGTTTGAGCATATCATTGAGTTGGAGGAAGGAGAAAAACCAGCCATCACCACGCCCTACAGACATCTCAATAAGTACAAGGATGAGATAGAGAAGGAAATCAAGGAACTCTTAGATATGGGGCACATCAGGTCAAGTTCCATCCCTTTTTCTTGTTTATTGGTGTTGGTCAAGAAGAAGGATGAAACCATGTGCATGTGCATTGACTTCCGGGCATTAAATAAGAAAGCAATCAAAAATAGGTATCCTATACCAAGGATTGATGAGTTGTTGGATGAGCTACATGGGGTTGTCTATTTCACAAAAATTGACCTATGCTCTAGCTACCATCAAATCAAAATGAGGGAGGAGGACATCCCAAAAACTGCTTTCAGGTGTCATTATGGTCACTATGAGTTCTTAATGATGCCTTTTGGGTTAACCAATGCCCCGGCCATGTTCCAATCATGTATGAACCATGTCTTCAACAAACAATTGAGGAAGCATCTCTTGGTATTCTTTGATGACTTGCTCATTTATAGAAAGACGTGGGAGGAACACCTTTGACATGTGGACCAGATTTTGCCTATCATGGAGAAGCAGTCATTGTATGCTAAGGAGTCCAAATGTGAATTTGGAATGATGGATGTTCTTTACTTGGGACACATCGTCGAGGAAAAGGGGGTACAGGTACATCAGGAGAAGATTCAGGCCATAATGGAGTGGCCTACACCTAAAACCCTTACAGAGTTGAGGGGATTTCTAGGCATTTTCACTTACTACAAGAAGTTTGTCAAAGGATTCTCATATCTTTGTGCACCTTTGACCGATTTGACCAAAAAGGGATATTTCAGATGGAGTGAGGAGGCACAATTCACATTCGATAAGATGAAAAAGGTGATGAGCACATGCCCAGTCTTAGCCCTACCATATTTCGGCCAACCTTTCACCTCGGAGTGTGATGCCTCAGGAGAAGGTATTGGGGTCGTACTAATGAAAAATAAGCTCCCTCTTTCCTATGAGAGCCAAAAAATCAGGGGACCTAAGTTACTTTACACCATATATGACAAAGAGATGTTGGCCATCATGCATGCTCTAGCCAAATTCAGACAATACCTGGTAGGTGCACGGTTCGTGGTGAAATCAGATCATAACAGTCTCAAGTACTTCTTGGAGCAGAAGGACTTAAATGAAAGGCATCAAAAATGGGTAAGCAAAATACAGGAATATGACTTTGACATTGAATTTGTCAAAGGGAAAAACAACATGGTGGAAGATGCATTGTCCAGAAGGCCATCAATTTATGCCATAACATATGTGTCAGTTGATTGGAAGGACCACGTTGTGATGGGTACTCAGAAAATCAGTTCACTTATCAGGTAATGGACGAGCAAATATAATATGATAACTTCATGGTCATTAATGGCATCATCTATTATAAGGGTCGAATCTTTTTGGTTCCTGAATCAGCCTTCAAGGCCAAAGTGTTGCAAGCATGTCATGACTTACCAATGGTAGGGCACCAAGGGATTGGCAAGACATAGAGGCAGGTGAGGGAGAGGTTCTCATGGAAGGGCCTCAAGGAGGATGTGATGAATCACGTCAAGAAGTGTACTACTTTCCAGGAAAATAAGGATGAGCACACTCACCTGAAAAGACTACTGCAACCCCTACCCATCCCAGAGCACAAGTGGGAAATCATATCCATGCATTTCATCACAGGGATGCCAAAGGCACAGGGGAAGGATTGCATTTTCGTAGTGGTGGACAGGTTGACGAAGTTTGGACACTTCTTCTCCATTGCTATAGACTTCAGTGCAGCACAGGTGGACAAATTATTCTTCAGGGAGATCTTCAGACTTCATGGTCTACCCAAAACCTTTGTCAGTGACAGGGATAGCAGATTCATGAGTACATTCTGGCAAGACTTATTCAGGCTAGTTGGTACAACCTTGACTCCTAGTACCAACTATCATCCTCAGACGGACGGACAGACCGAAATAGTCAAAAAATGGGTGGAAGGCTATCTCAGGAATTATGTGGCAGGGTAGCAGAAGGCGTGGGTCAGATGGCTACATTTGGGGGAATACTGCTACAACACCACCCATCACATGTCCATTGGCATGACCCCATTCAGGGTATTGTACAGTTATGATCCACTCTCTTTCATAGAGATCACTTTTGGTGACAACAGGGCTCCAATGGTACAGGAAAGGGTACAATAGAGTCAGGACATCCTCAGGGAGTTGAAGGATCATTTACAGAGGGCACAGAATCAACAGAAGATCCAAGCATATAAACACAGGGTTGAGTGTACTTTTGAGGTTGGTAACTTAGTTTACCTAAGGCTCCAACCATACAGGCAAGCTTATATAAAAAGAAGTGGAGAAAAGAAGCTCCAACCACTTTTCTTTGGGCCCTACAGGATCAGCAGGAAGGTAGGGGTCGTAGCTTATGAGCTGGAGCTCCCACAAGGTAGTAGGATACATAATGTCTTCCATGTATCCTGCCTGAAGAGGGTTGTCGACCAACACATAGCACCCCTGGAGGTGTTGGCACCTCTAGATGAAGAGGGGAAACTGGTTCTAATTCCAGATGAAATATTGGAGGTTTGGGAGAAGAAGCACCAAAGAGTACTTGATCAAATGGAAGGATCTACTCATTGAGGATGCCACGTGGGAGAATGAACAGGTGGTATGAGAGACGGGTTTGGAATTGCTTGAGGACAAGCAATTTCTAGCAGGGGAGACTTTAATGTCCCCCATCGCTTGATGAAGAGGTCTGGGAAGACTTAGTGGTCTAGACATCCCCACTAGACCATAGTCTCACAGAGCATGGGGAAAAGTCAACCAAACTAATGTTATATTTTGAAGTTGACTTAAGAAAAAGGGAAAAAGGGAAAAAAGTAACTCAATTAAGAAATAGAATGTTGGAGGTTGAGTTAGGATTTGAACCTAGGGGTTAAACTAAATAAACAGGAAAACAGAAGGGAGGTATAAAAGAAAGGCTAGGGTGCACCTTTCATTTCATCTTGGATATTTGGTATTTTGTTTGTTGAGCTCTTGAGCACACAGTTTTGAGGGTTTTGAGATTACAAACCCTAGAGAAAAACTCAGTGGTGAAATATTCCACTCACCTTGTTCCAATCTTGGTCTCGGGGATGAAATAATCCACCCACACCATTCTATACTCATCGTCTATTCAGGAGAGCAGCAGGGCCATACCAGTTATGGTTTTCTAGCAGGGGCGCCCATTGCTTGAGGAACCGTTTGATCCAACCATTTGATAGAGCCTCTGGAGATTCTAGAATTTCGGTTTTGCTTGTAGGCCCTTTTAATCAGTTTGGAGGATTTCTTGAGGAGTTACTATGGCTAGGTTATTACCTGCAGGTTGGGATGGCTTTGAAGGAAGGAGACCATCTTAGTGATTCAATGATTCTCATATCTAGGAGGCTCTACCTCATATCTGATCTTGAAACTTATCCTAGGGGTTTTTGGCTTCCCGGTCTATCATCCTAGAAAGTTTCAGGTGGTTTGGAGACCTCATTCATCCAGGCCGAATTGTTGGTCATATCTAGGGTTTCAGGAGGGTCGTACATGTTTAGGGTTGCAACAGTTGGAGGAGAAAGACTTTGTATTTGGGCTTCATACTTCAGGAGGGGATTTCCCTTGCTCTGATCTATTTCTTGGCATAGTTTGGTAGAATTTGTAGGTCTTATTAAGGAGGGTCGAAGCCTTGATCTTCATATTCTTTCAGCAGGACGTACCAGCAGCTAAAGGGTTGTGCAAACCCTATCTTTTTGTATTGGATATCTCATCTTGCATTCAGCCTTTGGGAGGATTATCTTATATTTCTGGGAGCATTTTGTAGCAGCTAATATATATATCTTGGATCCATATGATGTTATTCCAGATCTGCTTCTATATTGTATCAAGTTCTTGCATCTCATTAATAAAGGTCAGATTTGTGGTTTGTGGTTTCATATCTTGTGTATTGATGTGATCTTGCATGGTAATGAATATATCTTGATTAAACTGTACTAAATAACTGAATAAAACCCTAAGGCTGAAATATCAGTGGCCATCCTGCAAACACAAATGGTCAAGCAATTATTTTAGTGGTTAGCTAGTGTCCCCAAGTGAAAAAAAAAATGGCTTGGGAACATTACATTCCAAGATATCTTTAAAATTTGGTCTCATACTCATCTTTTTAGGATGTATAAGTTGTCAAATGAGTTCTATCTCTCAACTACACTCAATATATAATTGTGAATACAATAGATGCAAGTTCAATGATCACCAAAAAGATATGTACAACATAGTATTGAATTTTTTTATGTTCGCCACTTTCCAACAATCTAAATGTGAATATAAAATTAATGTCAAAATGGGAAGAATTTTTTTACTCCACCTTGAAATTAATTTCTTCATTATAAAGAGGAATTGTGATAGTTCAACCTATGTCTCCCATCTGATCAATACAATCAACTTTGAAAAGACCTTTGGATTCATCATGTCTTCCCTATCTGATGCAACCTAAAAAACATTAGTTGTGGGTTTCTAGGATAAGGGTGACTAGACCAAGAAAGCACATCCTCCATTGTTAAATCCAAAAAACTATCATTCATAGGAGGAGGAAGAGAAAAGAAGGATCCCTATTTAGAACAAAGAGAATCACCTTGAACTCAATTTGTCCCTCAACTNAAATCATGGCATAATGGACACAATGTTTACCCTGGAAACCCAAATGGCAAAACCAACTTCAAATGGGGGCTCAGTCCTCGTTTTGAATAATCTTTGGTACAATGTAGATCTTGGCTCTCTATGCATTTTTCTCTCTTGGGCAACAAAAATCCCTTTGGGAGTGAACAAAATGTAAGAATAAGGAGATTCAGGGGTAAGGGGAAGGCCAACAAGCATGACCCTTCATTTCCTATTCTTCAAACTTCTCTCCTATTTTATTTTTCTTACTTCACTTAGTTCTTTATTCTTTTTCTTTTGCCTTATTCATTTTTTTTACATTTTCATAGTTTTATAACCTTCATAAGATTTCAAATTCACTTGCAAGTACTAAGTCTTACAACCATTCATTGGTTTGGATCAAAGAACATTTTTTTTCAATAACATATTGGTCTGAGGGACTTGTATGTTGGGGTAAAAATTAGGAATAATGATGCATATCATCCCAAGGGTAATAAGGAAGAGTAAGGGCCTCTATAATTTCTTCATAAAAATGAAAGATAGGAGTACTAGAGTCCGCGTATTCAAGAAATGTTGTGGTAGAGGTAGGAGAAGATATAGTGAACCCAGTGTCAACACCATGGGAACAAGAGGCTCGTCCCACATACGACCCTTCTAGATAAGAATATATGAAACCGACATATGGGGTTTCCACCGATGTTGAGACCAAGGGGACATGGGACATAGAATGGGTGCCTTAATGTATATTTGAGTAAAATGAAGGATTTTACAAAGATGGTAGTCCCATGGAGCTTGAGTTGTAAAAAATGTGTACGTTATGTTGGATTACTGAGAGGGGGGGTGAATCAGTAATAGCGTAATTATAATCCTTTTTCTTCAAATGTTATATCAATGTAGAATTATTATCCAATAATGAGCAGTAAGAAATAA
>JZKD02S0613143.1:0-15877 GCA_000966675.3 Picea glauca
AAGATTAAAAAATCTACAAAAAAAATGTACAAAAAGAAAAATCCTAGTGTAGTATGGCTATGCTCAGGCGTAAAATTTCTTTAAGTACAACCTGTTGACGTGTTCTTTGAGAGGGTGGCCTTCGAGAGAGGCCGAAATGTATGCGCCTTTAGTGAGGAAATGTTGGATGATGTAAGGTCCATGCCATAGTGACTCAAATTTTCCATGGCCAAGGGTATCGTGACTGATATCGTAAGCAAGGACGAGGTCCCCTTCATTGAATGAGAGAAGGTTGACATGGAGATCGAAAGTGGCTTTAGACCATGTTTTGGCTTCCTCATTGTTCTGTAATGAAGATCGACGATCTTCATCCAGGGATTCTAAGTTCAACAAACGCTACTCCATTGGAGAAGTGGCAGGTAATATCTCAATAGCGGTGTGTAAGGTGGGAATTTCACACTCGATGGGAAGAGTGGCCTCGACCCCATGGACTAGATGAAATGGTGTGAAACCAATGGCAGTTTTCACTGTCGTGCAATAATCCCAGAGCGTGGAAAATAGCATATGGTGCCAATTGGTCTTATGTTTGTTAACCATGCACTGCAACATGGTTTTGAGGACCTTGTTGACCACCTCTACCTGTCTATTGGACTGAGGGTAGCATGGGGAGGCGAACTTGTGGGAGAAGCCTAACCGAGAGGAGAGTTCGACAAATATCTCATTCTAGAAATGTTTCCTATGATCGGAGACTAGCTCTAGTGGGACACCAAAGCGGGAGATGACATGGTTGAAGAATAAGCGTGTTGCGGTGTCAGCAGTGTTGTTAAATGTAGGCATGGATTTAACCCACTTGGTGAAGTAATCGACTGCCACGATGATATATTTGTGTCCATTGCTGGATGGAGGGTTGAAATTCATGAAGTCTATGCCTTATTTGCAAAAGGGGCCGACAGTAATGACTAGGTGTAACAGAGTAGGTGGTTCTCGTGCTTTGTTGGCATAAAGCTAACAGTTGTTACATCACTTCACAGCATTGATGCAATCATGAAACAATGTAGGCCAAAAATAACTGGTGTGAATGATTTTTTGAGTGGTGGATATTCCTGAGAGGTGGCCCCCGCAAGTGCCACTATGGAAGTTGTTCAAGACTCGATCGGCCTTGACAACAATCAAACATTGGCGGAGTACAATGTCAAACCCGCACTGATATAAGATATCACCGATAAGTAGGTAGCAGGGGGCCTAGTGACCAATACATCGACGATCATCTCAGGAAAGGTGGTTTTCAAATTTCTGTGTTCGGAGGTAGATGAGAAGATCGCCATACCATGGGTCATCCAAGGGGATGTAGAAGAGATGTTCATCGGGGAAGTCAATATTGAAGGGGGTTATTGGTAATATTGAAGGGAAATGTCATAATGAGTTCGATCAGGACAAGGGCTTTATTTCTCTTGGGTGTTGAAAATTCAAGGTTGTACTCCTAAAGGATGATGATCCATCAGGAAAAATTTTCATTGATTTGTCATCGGCTGAGCAAGTAGTGCATTGGGTTGGAATCTACGACAACTTTGGTAGTTTGAAGCAAGATGTAATGGCGCAATTTCTGGACTGCGAGGACAAATGTAAGAGCCAGTTTTTCTTCGTGGTTGTGTTTCAGGGGTATCCCTGAAAGATTTTTACTAATGTATTAAATGGCATGCTCAAGATCATCGTCCCCTAGTTGGATGAGAACTCCTTCTACTAAGACGGTTGAGGCCAAGATATAGAGGATGTAGTCATGATTATAGTCGGGTGGACTAATCAACGGGGCGTTGGAGAGGGCCGTTTTGAGATCATCAAAAGCATTTTGGGCATGTTCGTCTCATTCGAATGGGATACCATGATGTAAGAGGTGAAGGAAACCATGTGCTCGAGTGGCGTAATCGGGGACAAAGCAACGTAAAAAGTTAGCTTTGCTTTGTAGGCTCTACAGTTGGCGTGAATTTTGTGGTGGGGGAATTTCCGTGATGGCTTGGACCTTGAGGGGGTCCACTGTAATGCCACGTTGGGAAACGATAAACCCAAGGAGGTGGCCAGCAGTGACGCAGAACACGAACTTGAGGGGATTCAAGAAGATGTTGTACTGACGACACTGTTGGAAGATGATTCATAAATCACTAAGATGTTGAGTGCATTTTTTAGAGCGAGCAGTGAGATCGTCCAAGTAGGCAAGAATGATTTCAACGAGATCATGAAAAATGTATGTCATGGCGTGTTGGAAAGTGGCTCTTGCGTTCTTGAGGCTGAAAGACATGACACGATATGAAAAAGTGCCCCAGGGGGTAGTGAATGTGGTTTTGTACTGATTGACTGGGTGGATTTGAATTTGGTTGTAACCAAAGAAACCATCCATGAAGGACAGAGCCTCGTGACCGATGCAATCATCGATAATTTGGTCGATAAAGGGCAATGGAAAGTTGTCTTTGGGATAGGCGTGATTGAGATCGCAGAAGTCTCTACAAACACAGATAGTGCCCTATTTTTTGTTGATAGGGATGGGGTTGTAGACCCATGATGTATATGCGATGGGGTATATGAACCTTGCAGCACACAATTTGTCAATTTCGGCTTTGATGGCCGCTGCTTTGGATGGGTGTAACGAATGTTGATTTTGACGAACAGGTGTGATATCTGGCTAGGTGTCAATACGATGTTCGACAATAGAGGGATCAAGGTTGTTCATCTCTATGTATGACCAGGCAAATATGTCTCGGTATTCCTAGAAGAGAGATTTGTAGCCAGTGATTTCTTCAGGAGAGCATTCGGTGCCAATGGTAATTTCCTCTATGAATCTAGACTTGATGGAAATATCGATTTTCATGGTGGGGGAAATATTGGCCATATTTCCTTCTTCGAAAGCGTCAGGGGTAGGGATAGGGTTTTTGAGCCAATATATATGCCCTAACGGGAGAAAATATTTGGTTTTATTTGCGTAGATGGGGTTTTTGTTAGGAGGCTCGACGGCTTCCTATGAAGGAAAAAGCGCTCTGTGGTGGAGCGTGTCCCATGGGAAATTGGGTTTAGTTAACTCCTCAAGGATATCTTCGTCGCAGTGAAACTGTCAAGAATATAGGGGATTTAAAGGAGTGACTTTGGTGACTGTCACCGTGGCATTGTTGTTTGGTGGTGAGGATGTAGAGGGGATATCGTAAGGAGGTTGTGATGGCTCGCTTGACATAAACCAAATATCGAGATATTGTGGGTTGAAAATAGTAGTTGGGCATAAAATTTCCATGGGGAAATGAATTGGAGAATTGGGGGGATTTGGGGGTAAATCCTCATATAAATCATCTAGGATCCATGGGGGAGTAGGGAGTGTCGTAGGTTCCGGTGAAAAGATATGAACCATATCAATTGATGGGGTAGCGGTACTCACTGGTTCTGCTGGAGGAGGGGGTGTAGGATTTTGAATAAGGTTCAGTTGGTGACGCCTGTATTCAATGATCATAGGACATTGATATGTGAAATGATCAAGTGATTTGCATAGAGAGCAAGGACATCTCATATGTTCGTTGACTAAATTCATGACATAATGGATGTCGATGACATGTGTTGGGGTGGGTTTTTGCTGAAAGCTCTCGCATACGGCTGTTAGCGTCTGCCAGAACTGAGGTAATGCTAGAAAATGGTGTGTATAATGGCCATATTCTAAACAGACGGCGCATGAAAATTTGGTTTGCAATCCTTTGCTACTTGTGTTCTGGGAGATAGTGGCAGTACTGGAGGAAGCGACAAGTGGTGGTGCTACTCGAGGGAGTTGAATGATATTACGTAACTCGGGGAGAGATGAGAACTTGTTGGTGGGGTGTTTGTCTTTCTCGCATAGTGTGCAAGGAGGTTGGACACATGGGGGAAGTGGCGCAGTGGGCTCCCTCTTTTTTCATCTGCCCCCAGCTATAGCAGGGGTGTTAACGAGTGGGGGTGTGAGTGGGACGGTGGGGGTAAGTATGGGAATTTGCATCGAGATTCCTTCTATTTGGGGAGGGAGGGATGGTTGAGGGACCATCTCAGGTGGATATAGATACCATACTGGGATTGCCAACAACATGTTAGGAAGGGTGAGCGTTGCAGCTACTTGGAAAGCTTGTACACCCGGTGGGGGGTAAAATAAAGGGATTTGGATAATGTCTTGGGGGACTATTTCCCAAACCAGGATAGAGCTTTGGGGGAGGGGAAGATCAGGAATGGGTAGAGATGAACAAGTTCGAGGAGGTTCCTGAGGGAGGAGTTCTGCGACTAGTGGGATGTCAAGGATAAAAGGGGCCTCGGTGGGAGGGAGAGTATCTTTAGTTTTCATTCCTTTGGTGGAGATGACACATACTTGTGCGGAAGGATGGATGAGTGGTGGTGCTCTGTGGTATGTCCCTAGTAAGGATGGGTCCTTAAAAATTCTAGGGCCCATCTCGATGAGTGGATAGGAATCCAAATTAGTGTGGACGAAAGGGAGGATGTTGTCGATGTTGGATGAAGGGTTAGGCTAATAATGTGATACCTGATCAATGGTAATGATCTTTTCATTATGGAAAAAAATCATGGTTCATAACACAAAAGAGGTGGTTGCCTTCATAGCATACATGTAGCTATGACCAAACAAAATATTGTAGTCGAGTGGAGCATCTATAACCTCAATGTCAATAAGGATAGTTTTTCCCCCGAGTTCGGTGGGGAAATTTTGGAAGATCCCCTTGGGAGATGAGGGTCATCCATCGTAAGTCCTCAGAGTAATAGCAGATGGTATTAGCTCTGGAGAGCCAAATTTCTGCCAAACGGTTTTGGACATGATGCATGTGGATGCACCTTCATCAATGATGCAGCGGTGAACTGTGATGTTCCAGATTTTAACCGGTATTTGAAAAGTTACAAGAGTGGGGAGACGAGGTTCTCCACTATCGAGATCAAATGTGATGAGTCTAGTATTGATAGGTTCGAATTCCCCCAGAGTGGAAAGTAATGACTTCCTTTGAGCAGGACAGGTTTGAAGAACTTCTAAGACTGACATGGTAGTGGGGGATTGGGCCAAGTCATCGACCAGACTATAATTGTGGGCTGCCCTAGCTTGAGGGTTCTGAACATTCCTTCACAATGGGATGTGAGGGATGTGAAGAGGTGTTTCAGTATTAGGGTGCAGAATCATCAAAGGTGGGCCAGTCATGACTGGGGTGGCCTCCGAGGTAGTGGGAGTCGGGTCAGAGGGGGTKTTGTATTGATGATTGAGCATTTGTAGAAGGACCTCTTCCTCACTAGTGAGGAGGATAGTTTGATCTKCCAAAGTGYTTGGGTTGTGATATGGTCYTGCCTGTGGTGGGGCAGGGTGCATCTCTTGTTGGGTGTTCATCACCCCTTAATGTGGTATGGGGTTTTTCAACACAGATGGGGGTGGGTGCTGCACATATTGTTGTGGGGCCTGCTGGGGGGCAGGCGGGGCTGGCAGATGTGGTCCATTACCAGATTCTTTCATCCATTTGAAGTCTTCAATTTGGGGGCAATGGTGAGTATAATGGCCATACTCACCGCAAAGGGCACAAGGGAAGTTTGTCTAAATATTGTTGTTGTTCTTTCCTTGGTGTTTTTTGTTATTGCCCCCTTGAGGGTTCTAGTTCCCTTGGTTCTGGTTTCCCCCTATAGGTTTGTTCTGGTTTCCTCCTAGTTTGAGATTATTATGGTTTCATTTTTTCCCTTTCTTTTTGGCATTGTTCGTCTGGTGGGATGGATTAGCCGTATTCAGTTGTTCAAAAATTTTGTATTGCTAAACGGGATATGGTTGAACAAAGTTAACCCCAGCATGTGGTTGTCCTTGTGGTGAAGGAATAGGCTAGGGGGGACTGGGAAATGGAAAGTATGGATTATGTTGTGGTAGTGATCTATAGGATGCATAGGAAGGCGTGGTGGCTTCACTAGTACCTAGGGTGTAAGTAGAGGTGGAGGGGGTACAAGAAATAGGTTGAGCTACGGGGTGTATTGTGGGTGCTAGTGGTGGTCCACTGGTGGGCAGAGGAAAGGTCAAAGAGTATGGTTGTGGATAAGGGGGAGGGTTATAATAAGGGTGTCCACCATATGCAGGTGGATATTGAGGGGTTCCATACACTGGTGGTTGTTGGGGATGTGAATTGTGGTGTGTAGTGGTACCAATCAATCCATATGCTGAGTGAAACATCCCAGGTTTGTCTTGGCTGAAAGGCATGGGTCTCGGGGCGTCAAGTAGTACTATATACAAGTACCCTGACTGTGAGTAAATGAGTTCGAATTGTTGGGCCTTGCTAATGGATTCTTCTTTAGACTGAGGTAAGGTGGCGGCCACATCTTTGGCAAGGAGGGAAACAAGTGATTTGAGGAACCAATTGAGACATTGTTGTGGAGTAGCTTCAACTTTGCAAAGACTACGTCGCCGACGCCATTCGTGAATGTGCTAAGTGATGTGCATGGTGAAGGTTTGTTTAAATTTCGATAGTAGTTCGAGTCCATTGTCATGACGAATTGGTAGTTGAGAGAAGGTCAAGAATGCTTTGGCCAAGGATTCAAAGGTCACATGGGACCCAGATTTTTCTTCTACATACCACTTAGCTGATGGGCCAATGAGTGTACGTTGAAATAACCTCAATCGGACGGAATCGTCCATGATGCTTTTTGAAGAGACCCATAAGTGAAAGGTCATGATATGGTTGGTGATATCGTCTCCTGGTTTTTCTTAAAACTTGGGGATGTCTGAAGGCAGTTTGGTAGGCATTGCTGGCCATGTGGGGTTGTGCGATATAGGATCATTGGTGAGTTTAGTCAGATTCGTTATGTTGAGGGAAGCCAAGTATGGCATCTAAGGTGGTGGTGGAGGATTAGTTCCAACCATAGTGAGAGTGTTTTGTGCACCTGACCCTTGAGGGGGACTAGGTGGGTTTGTACTTCCCCCTTGAGAAGAAGTTGGCCCCCTGCTTCCATGGAAAGGAGAGTGTGGGGATGTTTGACCTTGGGAAGTGGACCCAAGAAGAGTGGAACCAAGAAAAGCTGATCCCAAGACAGTAGCACTCACAGGGGTGTGGGGAAGTATGGTCAATGAGTTGGCAAGACTAGGAACTCCCCCTAGAATGGGAAGGAGATTTAGCAAGCATCTGGAACGATGGGGATTCTGTCGGTCCCGTATAATGTCCGACTATCAAGGTGGATGTGTGCAAATGGTGATGAGATAAATTAATGAACAAGAGACTTTATATAACTTGGACCTTCACAATATATCTCACAATTGTATGTAATCACAAGAACATCATACATAAATCAATTGATAAAGAAGCATACATGTGGGTAGGTGGATTTTGTCCGCGTGGGAGAACAAAGAAAACAAATGCTTGTGTCCTAAAAGATGTAACATCCTTCCTCTCAAACAACACTGGACCTTCCAATATCACTCAACAATGGGGTCTGAAGCCACTGGAAGAGGAACTAGTGAAGGATGAAGTAATCAGNCCATTGTCATGACGAATTGGTAGTTGAGAGAAGGTCAAGAATGCTTTGGCCAAGGATTCAAAGGTCACATGGGACCCAGATTTTTCTTCTACATACCACTTAGCTGATGGGCCAATGAGTGTACGTTGAAATAACCTCAATCGGACGGAATCGTCCATGATGCTTTTTGAAGAGACCCATAAGTGAAAGGTCATGATATGGTTGGTGATATCGTCTCCTGGTTTTTCTTAAAACTTGGGGATGTCTGAAGGCAGTTTGGTAGGCATTGCTGGCCATGTGGGGTTGTGCGATATAGGATCATTGGTGAGTTTAGTCAGATTCGTTATGTTGAGGGAAGCCAAGTATGGCATCTAAGGTGGTGGTGGAGGATTAGTTCCAACCATAGTGAGAGTGTTTTGTGCACCTGACCCTTGAGGGGGACTAGGTGGGTTTGTACTTCCCCCTTGAGAAGAAGTTGGCCCCTTGCTTCCATGGAAAGGAGAGTGTGGGGATGTTTGACCTTGGGAAGTGGACCCAAGAAGAGTGGAACCAAGAAAAGCTGATCCCAAGACAGTAGCACTCACAAGGGTGTGGGGAAGTATGGTCGATGAGTTGGCAAGACTAGGAACTCCCCCTAGAATGGGAAGGAGATTTAGCAAGCATTTGGAACGATGGGGATTCTGTGGGTCCCGTATGATGTCCGACTAGCAAGGTGGATGTGTGCAAATGGTGATGAGATAAATTAATGAAAAAGAGACTTTATATAACTTGGACCTTCACAATATATCTCACAATTGTATGTAATCACAAGAACATCATACATAAATCAATTGATAAAGAAGCATACTTGTGGGTAGGTGGATTTTGTCCGCGTGAGAGAACAAAGAAAACAAATGCTCGTGTCCTAAAAGATGTAACATCCTTCCTCTCAAACAACACTGGACCTTCCAATATCACTCAACAATGGGGTCTGAAGCCACTGGAAGAGGAACTAGTGAAGGATGAAGTAATCAGTTATAATGAGGGGTAGAGGGTGCATATCCCGAAAGAGCTGGCGATATTTCCCAATAGCCAAACAAAATCTGATCAAGGTGAAATTGCAGCCCACAATTTCCACTTGGGTAGATGTCCTAAAATTTGGTCACTAGGTACCTCGGTCAAAGTGATACATTTATATTTTTGGCCTAAGAAATGGGTCATGTGCTAGATCCCGTCCAAGAGGTGGGTGCCTCAATGGAGGATGCACAAAACAACCGGACCTCGGCCTTCAACCCTTTACGGGTATATCCCTGCCTTATGGTGTTAGGAACACTTGACTTGGAGGATTTAAAGTTCTCTATTTGACAACTTCTATTGTTTTAAGATGTGAGAACCAGATAACAGGGAGTTATTTGGATGCTTATCCCCAAAATCCTACCTAGACTAAAAAATGTCTTTTGGCACCTCTTGTGGAGGAAAACTTAGTGAGTTTTTAGAAATATTTTAGGTGTGGTTGTTTGAGATATTGGGGGTGTGAGCCAATCTCGTTGAATTTAAGTGGGAGTGGATAGTTTCGTCAAGAAAAGGGTAGGGTGATTCAAAATCCCTTTGGAAGAAACTTACTTCAACCTCCACGTTTCGAGATGAAAACTATGTGAGTGAGTAGTGACTTTTATGTGTGAATCAAGTGAAAGTGTGCGAATATTTTTAATAAATTAGGTGCCACCTTGTTGCATGTGGACTTCGTTTGGTCCTTACAAGTCTTGATTACCTAATTAACTAAATGTCATTGGTACAACCTTGCGGAATTTTAAAGTCCCTAGGAAACTAGCATGTGGACATGTGGGTCCTCACTATTCCTTTAACTCCCTAATGTGATTTAATCTAAGAAAGCTTTGAAACTATCCTAGATTGTGGATATGTGGGCATGTATGGGACTGTTACAAAACCTTAAAACTTCCCTAGTGATTTAATCTAAGAAAGTAAATTTCAACACTATCCTATCTTTGTAGCATGTGGGCATGTATGGGCCCATTATAATCTTAAGATGTGTTTCAAAAAATAAAATAAGAGGAGTCCCGAGGGGGTTGTTGTCCTCTCCTAAATATTTTATCTTTTTTAAGGGAGATGAAATTTTCCTTCAACCTCTTTCTAATTCTCAATATCTCTTTGGGGCACGAGAGAAGAGCATACTCAACGATTGATATCCAATTTCTGGTCCCAATGCAAGTTTTATATGTGATGTAGAATTATTCCAACTTAAACTTTAATCAGAGCAAGCCATCCATGTGGAAACATGAAAGCAAAAGACGAAAAATAATGCTTTTTAACCCCCTAAGTGCCTACGTTTTGACTATTCCCTTTATATGGAGAGGGAATGTAAGTGTGGTGCATATTACAATATGTATGGAATCAACTTTAAGAAGGCTATGGACCTTCCACAGATCAGAAAAAGATTACAATGTGTGTTTTTCTGCACATGTGCTTGGGCCTCAGAATAGACAGAGGCGCTCTGAGCGCCAACGCACAAACTGAAAGCGATTTATGGGCGTAGGTGCGCAGAGGGCGCTGAGCGATATAGTGGTTTTGGTGCATGTGCATTAAAGACATGCCTATGGGTTAAAACATGCACGCACTGCCTGTTACACGTCCGTGAAGAAAATTTTGGATGAAATTCTCCCTGGTCAGCTTTGAACTTGGCCTTTTGCAGGTCATCTTGGGCCAGTTATGATCCCTGCAAGTTAAAGAAACAAAAATAAGAACTAAAATAACCCAAATGGGGTAGGAAATTGATACCTCTTCCCTAGTGGAGTCGCCAATCTGTTGCACCTCTTTTGTCACTTAAATGAGAAAAATAATGGTGCTTACAAGCCCAGTTGGGTCAGCTAGGCAAGACAACATTAAAGGAAAAGGTTAGAAGGATAAAGCATAAAATATAAGCAAATAATTAAACTAAGAAAGATAAAAACAATTAAACTATAGTGCATAAGAACATAAGAACAAGAAACAAACAAGACTCATGTCACCAATGGAAAGGATTGTATTAGTGGAAATAAAACACCAAAGAGTAAGGGAGACTTTGGGTCCCCTCTTCCTCCAAGGGAGGGCTCTTGGACCCCCAAATATCGAACTCTTCTTACAAATGAGCAACTAGAATGAAATGGTGAAGAGAATCCAAAGCAAATTCATTCTAGAGGTGATATGAATGGCTAAGTGCAATGGTGCTAGCATACTCTTGATGACGAAAGAGGATCCTCCAAGAGAATATCAGAAGCATAACAATACAAATGAAATCCCTTGAAAATGTAGTGCATCCATGGCCTGCTTTTATAGCATAACTTTGAGGCATTATTCAACCAGCTTTTAGTGTGAACAAGGGGCCATTTAGGGCACCCTTAGGTCTTTGAGCAGCCACCCAGCTAGATTCAACCGAGATTTGGATGTCAAATAGACTTGGAAGATGAACCAGAAGTGGGTGGGAGACTGACCAATATCATAAACACGTCGTTTTGAGGGATGCATGGTTTTTTGCATCCACAGACATGCATCGTGCGCATGTGCGCTTTTTCCTGTGTTTCTGAATGGTGCATGTGCGTGCGCTCCCTGTCTAGTCTTAGCGCATGATGATTTTATTGTTGATTGTATAGTTTTGAGCCTTTTAGAAATTCATTTTTGTTCCATGGGTGAACTAATAGCTATTTGGAGATGCTGGATTCCTGTAACCATTTGCGGACGAAATTTCAGTGATAACAGTTAATCTACTAACTTACCCCAACAGGGCCCACATGAATTTTGGTGTTTCATCTCCTAGGGTTATGTTTTTTGATGTATACAATTTTGACATTCATGTTTATCATAAAAAGGCCTTCAGAGCCTCATTGTAATGATATTCTTATGAATGAGTGTAGTTGTCACATTTCTTCTTAGAGATAAAGCTGCCACCATTCTAGCAAGTCTTGCACTCTGTATTTTTATATCCTCTGTATATTTATTTCATTAATAGAAATCATTTATTGTTGTATTTCTTTGTTTCTGGCAATTTTTATGTGTATTTCATTGTAATATATTTTCTTTCATTTTGTTTCAAAAATAATTTGGATCAGTGGTATGAGAGCAAGNTACAAAACCTTAAAACTTCCCTAGTGATTTAATCTAAGAAAGTAAATTTCAACACTATCCTATCTTTGTAGCATGTGGGCATGTATGGGCCCGTTATAATCTTAAGATGTGTTTGAAAAAATAAACTAAGAGGAGTCTCGAGGGGGTTGTTGTCCTCTCCTAAATATTTTATCTTTTTTAAGGGAGATGGAATTTTCCTTCAACCTCTTTCTAATTCTCAATATCTCTTTGGGGCACGAGAGAAGAGCATACTCAATGATTGATATCCAATTTCTGGTCCCAATGCAAGTTTTATATGTGATGTAGAATGATTCCAACTTAAACTTTAATCAGAGCAAGCCATCCATGTGGAAACATGAAAGCAAAAGACAAAAAATAATGCTTTTTAACCCCCTAAGTGCCTACGTTTTGACTATTCCCTTTATATGGAGAGGGAATGTAAGTGTGGTGCATATTACAACATGTATGGAATCAACTTTAAGAAGGCTATGGACCTTCCACAGATCAGAAAAAGATTACAATGTGTGTTTTTCTGCACATGTGCTTGGGCCTCAGAATAGACAGAGGCGCTCTGAGCGCCAACGCACAAACTGAAAGCGATTTATGGGCGTAGGTGCGCAGAGGGCGCTGAGCGATATAGTGGTTTTGGTGCATGTGCATTAAAGACATGCCTATGGGTTAAAACATGCACGCACTGCCTGTTACACGTCCGTGAAGAAAATTTTGGATGAAATTCTCCCTGGTCAGCTTTGAACTTGGCCTTTTGCAGGTCATCTTGGGCCAGTTATGATCCCTGCAAGTTAAAGAAACAAAAATAAGAACTAAAATAACCCAAATGGGGTAGGAAATTGATACCTCTTCCCTAGTGGAGTCGCCAATCTGTTGCACCTCTTTTGTCACTTAAATGAGAAAAATAATGGTGCTTACAAGCCCAGTTGGGTCAGCTAGGCAAGACAACATTAAAGGAAAAGGTTAGAAGGATAAAGCATAAAATATAAGCAAATAATTAAACTAAGAAAGATAAAAACAATTAAACTATAGTGCATAAGAACATAAGAACAAGAAACAAACAAGACTCATGTCACCAATGGAAAGGATTGTATTAGTGGAAATAAAACACCAAAGAGTAAGGGAGACTTTGGGTCCCCTCTTCCTCCAAGGGAGGGCTCTTGGACCCCCAAATATCGAACTCTTCTTACAAATGAGCAACTAGAATGAAATGGTGAAGAGAATCCAAAGCAAATTCATTCTAGAGGTGATATGAATGGCTAAGTGCAATGGTGCTAGCATACTCTTGATGACGAAAGAGGATCCTCCAAGAGAATATCAGAAGCATAACAATACAAATGAAATCCCTTGAAAATGTAGTGCATCCATGGCCTGCTTTTATAGCATAACTTTGAGGCATTATTCAACCAGCTTTTAGTGTGAACAAGGGGCCATTTAGGGCACCCTTAGGTCTTTGAGCAGCCACCCAGCTAGATTCAACCGAGATTTGGATGTCAAATAGACTTGGAAGATGAACCAGAAGTGGGTGGGAGACTGACCAATATCATAAACACGTCGTTTTGAGGGATGCATGGTTTTTTGCATCCACAGACATGCATCGTGCGCATGTGCGCTTTTTCCTGTGTTTCTGAATGGTGCATGTGCGTGCGCTCCCTGTCTAGTCTTAGCGCATGATGATTTTATTGTTGATTGTATAGTTTTGAGCCTTTTAGAAATTCATTTTTGTTCCATGGGTGAACTAATAGCTATTTGGAGATGCTGGATTCCTGTAACCATTTGCGGACGAAATTTCAGTGATAACAGTTAATCTACTAACTTACCCCAACAGGGCCCACATGAATTTTGGTGTTTCATCTCCTAGGGTTATGTTTTTTGATGTATACAATTTTGACATTCATGTTTATCATAAAAAGGCCTTCAGAGCCTCATTGTAATGATATTCTTATGAATGAGTGTAGTTGTCACATTTCTTCTTAGAGATAAAGCTGCCACCATTCTAGCAAGTCTTGCACTCTGTATTTTTATATCCTCTGTATATTTATTTCATTAATAGAAATCATTTATTGTTGTATTTCTTTGTTTCTGGCAATTTTTATGTGTATTTCATTGTAATATATTTTCTTTCATTTTGTTTCAAAAATAATTTGGATCAGTGGTATGAGAGCAAGCTGCTCTTGATCATTTTTCAGTGCATGTCCCTGATGAGATCTGAGTACATCAAGTTGGGTCTCAATCTTGTCTCTCTTGAGAAAATTAACACTTGCATGCCCAACAAACCCTCTATGATGGAAGAAAAGAAAAACGACAGAGAAAAATAATGTATTAACCTGTTGCTTGAGCAAGCTCTCATGTGACAAAGGGATGAAATGGAGAATTTTTCCCACATCATTGAACACCTACCGATAGCAACAAGAACATATTCATCAAGCGACCACTTTGGAGGAAACTCTCCCTTCAAGATACGAGTTAATTTTTATATTCTCATATTTGAAGGTCAAATAGATGCGAATGCCTTAGAAAAATGGTTGAATATGCAAGAAGGTTATTTCTCTGTTCACAAATTTTTTGAGAGGGAAAATATCACATTTGCACTACTCAAGGCTCTCCCCCGTGTCAAAAATTGGTGGGAAACTTACTAGGAGAAAAGTTTCACACAGGAATCTGGAATATATGGGGTCGAGACCACATGGGATATTTTTGTGGATGTCGTCAAGGAACAATATTGTTGAAATAATGTAACTGCAAAGTATATTCTCATTATTATTTGATCTATTATTGATTGGATCAATCCCCATTGTGGATTGATCATGTCAGCTATTGTAAAATACCAAATCCCCTTTTGTGGATTGGTCATAATGTAATTGTAATAGGCTAAAGAAGAATTCGGCCGCAAAATATATCAAAGAGGCCCTAGAATATAATAAAGGTGGTTATAACCACCCAGAAGAAGAACTCGGCCCTGCCAGTAAAAAGACACTTTCACACGTGCCATATTTGTATAAATAAGGAGGTTAGCGCCTCACTTAGACACACACTCACTTGTTCATTTGAGAGACAAGTTTTGGAGCTGCAGTTGGAGAAGAGAGAGAGAGAGAGAGAGAGAGAGAGAGAGAGAGAGAGAGAGAGAGAGAGAGAGAGGTGCATCTTTGGGAGAGGAATTTCTATACTTGTTTGAGTTATCTCTTGGCATTGTATCTATAATAAGGAAGGTTTGTTGGGTTTTCTGCCCCATGAGCGTTTCCCAGGATAAATGATGTGTCTCTTGTGATTGTGTATTTCTTAGTGATCCTATATTATGTTATTGTTATCTATTTAAATGCAAAGAACTCTAATAATAGCTTAAACATTAACATGGTATCAGAGCCAAGCTGAAGAGAGCATCTTTCACAAGAGAAAAGTGAAAAACGTCGTTGTTGTCGTACATGCAAATTAGGGATTTTTGTTGATGAATTATTTCATCCCTAAAACCATGTAGAAAAGAGTGCCCTCCCTCAAGGATCATTTTGGCATTCTCAGCACAAATTTTCAGTGGCTAGATCTCTCAGAAAGTGAAACACTAGTTTCACAAAGTACTAGAAAACCAGAAAACCAGAGTACCAAAAGTACCAAAAGTACCAGAAAACCAGAAGCACCAATCCAGAAATCTACAGATCAAGTTTGAGGGGGTAAAAGTTGCATTTTCAAAAATTTGACTGCACCAACTTACTTGCCTTAGCTCAGTGCATCTATCCCCTGGATCAGAATTTAAAAAATTGAAGTTTGAAAAAATAGGGTTTTCTCATAAAACCCTAAGTTGTTGTTGCAGTTGCAGTCTCAAAACTAGTTGCAGTATCAATTGCAGTTGCAGTACTAGTTGAAGTATCAGTCGTAGTACCAGTTGCAGTCACCCTTGAAATTTTCAAGAGTTGGTAATGATTACCACTACTGCCATATGGTGCCACTACCTGCAAATGATATTAGAGGTATGTACTCACATATGTTTAAATGGTTAAACTCTAAAGAGTATTTGTAGGAGAAGGGATCTCTTGTCATAGATCTAGAAGGATCTCAAGATCCAACACATTCATAGGAATGATGCAACCCAGGTGTGATTATTCTGATATGCATCTTTTTTGTTATGACATTATTTTTATCCATGTTGCATGACCATCATTATAACCTTTGATCAAAATCTGAGTCAACGTATTAGATGTATTAAAAGTTGAGATCATAGAGCTTATCCTCTGACCCAACCTTCTGTAAATATAGTGTATTGTCTCAGTACAAAAGACAGGTTGAAGAAAGAACTCATTATCTTGAGAAAAGGAGACTTGGAAGAAAA
>JZKD02S0613176.1:0-15877 GCA_000966675.3 Picea glauca
TTTATGTTTGTAGCATCAAATAGGTAATTATGCACAGGTCTAAATTTCTATACATGTGGAAGTCATCCAAAGCCTTCTACCTTCAGACTTTACTTTAATTAAAAGAATTATTAAAGTAAAGTGATTTTATTAATTAGTTTAATCGTATTTAAATAAATTATTTAATTAGCAATAGTGAATTAATTCATACCCATTGATCTCAAGTGAGGTGAGAAGTAATCGCATCCATCAATCACTTTGAAGATTAGGGTTAGGTCATAACTCAATCTTATAAAAGCAAGGATAGGGTGAAGGAGAAGACACTTGATATTTGTGTTGAGTGATTTGACATAGAGTAGAGAAGGAATTTTTCTCAAGGAGATCTTAGATAGGTGGAGAAGGACTTCCATCTATAGATCTGATCAAGGAGAATATAAAACATGGATAGTCGCAAGTGGGTTTCAGTCAATTGAAGTCGCAACAACAAGGTAACATCGTACAAATTGTTGTATAGTATTCGAGTGCGTGTATGTGGTTTTTAGTGGAGATAAGTACATATACGGGATTTTGCTTAAGGAAAGGCACATACATCTTGGGAAGCATGAAAATTAAAAGGTCGTACAACAACATAGGATATTGCTAAGGTTTGCAGGTATTGTCTAGAGTTTTATGTATTTCTTTATGGTCCATTTTCCTAGGTATGGGAGCCCTTGTAAGATTTGAATTTATTTGAATGATAATCTTAGTTGATGGGATATTTTCTTTGTGTATTTTGGACAATATTTTTGGTTTATATTATTGTTTCTACTCTCTTTATTTGAGTTGAATATTTCAATAGTGTAGTTTTGTGAGCCGCTAATTTGATTTACAGTAAGGAAATCACTAGATAACAAGATACATAGGTGCCAGAGTAAGGGATTTCAATACTTTAAAATTTCCCCACCACCTCATGTATAAAGTGTGGCTCTTATTAAGATAGTATCTATCGGTACCAGTGGATCCCTTGGATCTCCTAATCCTTGGGTGGTACCAAGTCCCATGGAAGTATATTATTTTGGAATTCACTTACTTCTTACTATTGTTGAGGTTTCTTATCAGGTGATCACATTGGTTTCTGTTGACACTGGTTAGAAACTCCATCCTCATATGGAATGTGATCAACCTACTCTTCCCATCTAGGCTATTGAATCTCCAAGTTTGCATGACTTCCTTGATTTTGAGATGCCTTCAGATAACGCCATCCTATAAGTAATGGATTATTTAAATAATTCAAAAGAAGATGTGAAGCGTCGATCATATATTCTTCCTTATTCAGAACATATGAGGATTAAAACTATGAGTATTGATCCATGACTAGGAGCATTTTCTAGGGCATCCAATGAAATGCCACATCTTGACCATTTTGAGTCTCATATTTATTTTTTAGAAATTTACACTAAATTTTCCACACTCAATCATACTGAAGATGAGTGTCTCGTACCTCATTCATGTCTTGATGATAATTTTTATCACAAGATTTGTACTTGTGAAAAGAACTCCATAAGATCCCAAATCTACCACTACCACCTAAGTAGAGACTTCCCTTGTTTTAGTGATGGAAGAGGTCGACCACAAGGGAGGCTTCCTTAGTGAACTCAAGGAATCAAATTGAAATATTAGCCAAGCCTACATCACCCTATAGTGGTCACTTGTTAGTTAAGTCTAGGTCTAGGAGAGAGATAGAACACAACGAGATAATTGTTGTACATGTATGAGAAAATAAACAATTTGGAGCATAATATAGACAATTACCAAGTTATAGCATGCAATAATGACCCATTGGAGAATAGACAATCAATGAATGTTATGGTTGTTGAAAATTACAAATGTAAACTAGTTTTATAACATCAATTAGAAATTTTCAACAACAACAAACAAAAGTACTTAGAAATATAACAATTCACCATAAAAATAAAGCATTTAACAAGTACAACGTTATCCAATTGCTAGAAGTATTTTTTTATTTAGATAAGTCACTTATAAGTTAGTGTATGCAACAAATTATAGTTTTTAGTGGTTGTAGAAAACTTTTATAGCAACGGAAAGAAGTATTTATATTTTGCTAGAGTTAGGGTTATAAAGATTAGTAAATTGTTTGAGAGAGAGAGAGCGATGATTTTAATAATTACTTAAACCACAAGAACACCTCTAAACTAGTTTGGTTGTCCTCTAGGATTATGGAGTCACAAATGCATTAGCTTGAAGTTTGACTTAAAAATAAATCAAGAGAGGAAAATTCAAAAACCTAAGGTGCAAACGCACTTGAGCCTTAGAATTTATACTTTGAGCAAAGAGGTACCTAGGGTGAAAAAACACGTGGGCCCTAGGTTTTGTTTTTTCCTTATTCTAGTTCCACCTAGGTCAAAGATCAAAGGCTAGGGTTAAAACCTAAACTGCAAGCACTTTTGAGACTTAGGATTTTAATCCTAACAAAGAATGCTTCAAAAAAATGGAAAATAAGGACTTTATGAGGGAGATAAACACGTATGTATCCTTCTTAGGGTTTCAATAAGACAAATAAACATGCAACAAGAAATAAATTTTACACCTTTAACATTACTTACTTGCAAAATTACTTACTTCTTCCAAGTAGCAAGACCACCCAAACCCTAATCATAGAAATTTATCATCCATAAGAATAAAACCATCAACAATATCCCTCCATAAGACTAGTGCATGAGAAAAAGAGCCAAAGAGAGAAAATAATGAACTTTTTGAGAGGTTCTCCTCTACTGAATGGTGAGGAATGTGGCAAATTTAAATGATATTAGCGCTAGCCTTTTTATATTAGGTTAACCCTAGTGATTTGTCCACAAAAGTAAAGTAAAATGTCACTGATCCATAATTTAATTCGGGTTTCCCCTCAAATAACCTATACAAATGATAAAACATGCAAAAATGTCATCATAATGCCACACGTGTGGTGACGTCAAGCCTCCCAAGGCTAGAAGAGGGCCTCCCAAGGCCACGTGGAATCATCTCAAGGTGAAATAATGGAAAAGGGTGCATCTCATCATCCATTTTCATTGTCCATCATTAGTGGTACCCAAAGGAAATCAAACCCCATCATCATAAAACCCTAGAAGGTGATTTCATCATCCAATGGAGGTCAACATAAAGGATATAGGGCAGCATGTCCAAGTTGGAGGAAGTTGCATATTTTCTATGAATGGAATTTGGCCAGTAATTGCTCCAGCGTTCTCAATATAGTGAGTAATAATCCCTGGGGTACATTTCTCAACCTATGGGATTTCATCCAATCTGTGTGCCATCATAACCAAATATGCAAAAACAAAACCCATCTATCCATTGTCCAAGGTTCTAAAGATGTGAGA
This sequence comes from Picea glauca, assembly GCA_000966675.3. Taxonomy (NCBI): domain Eukaryota; kingdom Viridiplantae; phylum Streptophyta; class Pinopsida; order Pinales; family Pinaceae; genus Picea; species Picea glauca. The sequence continues at coordinate 3,354 of JZKD02S0613176.1, forward strand.
TATCATGTCAAAATGTGCCAAGTCATTGGGTGACTCGTTGCTCTACATCACATGTACCAAAGTCTTGTCGTAAGGTCACAATGTCCTGGGTCAAATTCTAGGATGGCCCTCGAAGAACCATGTCGAGGCCATCCAAATCAAAACAAATTATAATACAAGGTAAACCAATGTTCATAAGAGATATTAGTCCTTGATTCATGAAAAGTAAGTTGTCACTTAATATATAATCCATGTGAACAATTCACCTCAATATCCCCTTTAAGCATCACACTGGCTCAAGACTTTATGTGAGTTGGCAAGTTTAAATATGATAGTGCCTTTATCCAACCATGTTAGGTGTGCCAACCAAGATAGTAAAATAAAATACCTAGGTTGAGGGATAGGCCCCAAGAGAAGTAATGAAATAAAGAAACACTTCAAGAGTAAGTGTTATAGTGGTATGAGTTGGGCTTACTTCATGGATTATGATGTCATTAAATCCATTTATATTAGTATCTCTATCGAGGCGGATATTTTTTCTTGATGTAACCTTTCCTCAGTACATTTTTCATTATGAACCCATTAATTTACTTTTGATATCGATTCATTATTTTGTGAGTCCCCTTTATAGGTTTCAATCTTTATTATTTCATTTTTTACTGGGACAAATTCTTGTTAATAAGTGGGAATTTGGTGCATTGGGAAAAGGGGAAATTACCATTAGAGGGGGTAGATAACAAGCTAGTTATCTAGGGGGATATCAGTGGCCACCCACCTATTCCACTAGCTCAAAGACCAATTTCCATTTTGGAATATGTTTTGAAGTTTTTTGGGTCCCAAACTTTCGGGGCCATTTTGAGGCCCTAAACAACGTATTTTTGGGTCGACAATTCCAAACACGTATGTATTGGCATATGATAGGATGAATAGAATATGTACTCATCCGTTATACCTTTCCAACGATGTATCAAGTTCCCCAAACAAATATTGTATGCAAAAGTTATGCCCTTAGGAAGTTGATGTATCAACTACTCGCATTGGGGCCCACAAACCTTTTGGCATTTCATCTCTCGAGGTTAGGGTTTTATCATTTATGTTTTATGTTAAAAAGGAATTTGGAGGATCATTGTAATCAACTTCTTGAGAATGAGCATAGATGACACATGTTTTCTTAGAGATAAGCTACCATCATTCTAGTTGGCTTGTTTTTTTGCATTTTACAGTCTTTTGTATTTCAGACAGTCGTTAATAGAATCAAAGCTTTACTTTATTATTGTTTTCCTTTCCATATATCGGTGTATTTATTTGTTATATATCATTTATATTTCTACCTTCATATCATTCCTCAAAATAATATGGAACATTGGTATTAGAGCGGTATGATCCTTGTCACCCTTAGTGCATGTCCCCGACGAGGTCAGGGTATAGAGAGTTGGGTCTCGAGCTTGTTTCTATTGAAAAAAACCTCTCTCACACGCCCAAAAAAACTTCCATAAAAGAAGAAAAGAGGAATGAAGAGATAGGAGATCCTTTCAAATTGTTTCTTTAGGAATACCTCATGCGACAGTGGAACGAGATGATGGAAATTTATCCTAGATCCTTTGATGGCTGCCGACAACAATGAAGGCACCTTCAACTAGAAGTAACTTCAGAGGTGTGACGCCCTTCAAGGTACAATTTGAATTTGATATTCCTTTTTTTGAAGGCCATACAAATGCCGACACTTTGAAAAAATGGTTAAATATGCTAGAGGGTTATTTTTCTATCCACATTTTTTCCAATAGTTAAAAGATCATCTTCACACTCCTTATGGTTGTTCCCCATGTCATAGATTGGTGGGAGAATTAATGTGAGAAACGTATCAATGATAAGTCTGTAATTTGTGGGTCAGGACCCACTTTGGTGACTTTTGTTGATTCCTTCAAGGAACAATATTACCCTATTGGAAGTTATGATGACCAGTACATGAGATGGACCACACTATGCCAAGAGAGAGGCCAAGAAGTGTCGAAGTTCACCAATACTTTACATACCTTACGTGCCAAGATGGGTATCAAATACTTTGAGAAACATCTGGTCCTAAAATACTATGGGGCTCTGCATAGGTACGACCAAACGAAAATGTAATTTATGGACATCTCATCATTGGGAGTTGTTTACCGATATGTTATGAAAATCAAGTATAAGTTCAAGCAGTAGAACAAGTGGAAGTTCTAGTCTGCAAATCCACAACATCCAAAGTATGTTAAGGGTTCTATAACTCATAGTACAAAGGAAAGATCAAGGATTTCCAACCCTGGGATAACCAACGCAAGCCACTAGAAAAGAAGGGTAATGGGAAGTCAAATAAGGACACTCGAAAGTGGTGCGAGTTCCACAAAATCCCTTGGCACAATACTAATGAAGGTTGCTCCAAACAATCTTTGTTGGATGAGAAAAAATACCCAAGGTCAGATGCTGACTCAGAATTTGATTCATAACCAGAAAATGGAAGATAGATAATTGATGACCAAGTTTCCCCATCCCTGCCAAAAGAGTCAAGTCAGAGGAATCGAAGGGGCCTAAATAAGGGGAGCTCCTTTTTCCACTCATAGATGTGGGTGAAGGGAACTCCACTCCATTTCATTGTTGACAATGGTAGCTAGAATAAATTGATCTCAGCAAGGTTATCAAGAGGTTGAACTTGACAACGATGCCACATCCTCATCCATACACCATCGGTTGGCTTAGCTAGAGATTAGACATCTGCATAGGCCAACAATGTCACCTGCACTATGACATTGAACCCTTCAAAGATGAGGTATTATGGGATGTTTCCCCCCTTGGAGTTTGTGATGTTTTTCTAGGACAACAATTTGTGTGGAAAATTCATATTGTTTATCAATCTAGGCCCCATAGTATCATTATTACTTTGGGAGATCAACTCTATAGGGTACTAGAGGTAGTCCCAAACACTACAGTCTCTTTGATCTATGAGAAGTAGTTCAGAAAGGTGGTCTCTTAGACCGGAATATTTTCCCCTTGTACGGTTCGATCAGAAGGTGAAAAGAAGTTCACCGCAACCACCAAAACCATTGCACGAGGTCTCTCTTCCCAGTAGAAATAGGTGGACATAATAGTAGAGGAGTACAAAGACATATTTATCTCACATGCTAGGGTTCCTTTGAACTGTCAGGTAAAGTACTACATTGATTTGACACCCAATGCTCATCTTCCTAATGGCCCTGTATACAATCATTATTTTATGGAGAATAAAGAAATCAAGAAACATATCCAAGAGCTACTTCTGAAGGGCCATATCAAACCAATCTCCTCACCTTGAGGGAGCGCAATTGTTCTAAGACAGAAGAAGGATGTGACATGGTGACTTTGTATTGATCATAGATCCCTAAACAATATCAAAGTCAAAAATAGGTACCCAACTACCTAGATCGATGATCTTCTCAATAAAGTCAAGGGATCCAATTTTTTCAGTAAGATTGATTTTAAGTCAGGCTACCACCGGGTATCGATTGAGAAAAATGATGTGCGGAAGTCAACCTTGAAGTCTAAATAAGGACTCTTTGACTATTTGGTCACTCCTTTAAACTTGACTAATTCCCCAACCAAATTCATGTGAATGATGGATGATATATTACAGCCATTCAAAAACTCATTTGCGGTTGTATATTTGGATAACATACTCTTATTCAGCAAACCTTGGGAGGAACATTTGGAGCATATTTAAGAGATATTGGGCAACTTGCGACAACACAAGTTATATGCTAATTTGGATAAGTGTTCCTTTGGCATGTAGAGAATCAAATGTTTAGGATACATTGTGCATGATTATGGTGTACATGTGGATCCATCCAAGATCCAAGTCATCCTCTATTGGTTGTCCCTAAAGACAATGACTGATCTTCATCAATTATTGGACCTTCCCAACTTCTATCAGCGGTTTTCATTGTGGTTCTCTCATATTTCTTAGGCCCTAATCCAGGTGACCAAGGGTGGTGTGAAGGACAAGTTTGTGTCATCAACTCCCCCAACAAAAAGCATTCGAGGATTTGAAATTTTGCCTGTGCTCAGCACCAGTTATCATTCTTCCATACCTACAACATCCATCTTAGATTGAGAAAAATGATTCATATTATGTTATCATTGCAGTCCTCACTGAGCATGGGAATATGATATCCTATCACAGTGAAACTATACATGATTTTGTTTGCATATACCCCACCTACAACAAAAATATGTACTCCATTATGCAAACATGTCATGTTAGGTAGCTAGAGGGGTAGTTGAGACCATCGAATGTAAGGTGGATTAGGTCCACTATATTATTAAATTAGGCCCACTATGGTAGTTAGGTATAATAAATGGGTATTATATATAATAAATGTAAGAGGACTTCTTATAAGGTTCTGCCTCTAAAAGATTCCTCCTCTAGAATGTTCTTAGGTGATGGTGGAACTATATAAAGGGGTTCAAGCAATGTAATGAGACACAAAGAGAAGTATTGTATTTGGAGCAGTAGCTCAATAGGAGGAATACCCCTTGAAGAGGAAAGTGAATAGGATAGGATCCCTTCCATAATAGGATCCATCGTATGGTGTTGCCCTACCTCAAGGGTTTGATATAATAAAGTGAGATTTTCTATATTGTTTCATATATCTTGTGTGGTGATTGTATTCATATATATTTGTTATGATTTTGGTATTTTTTACTCATATATATTTAGGCACTTAACAATTTGTATCAGAGCATTTTCTTTGGCCAAAGAAGGAGAGAAGTTGTTTGTCTCTTTTTGCATATTTTTTCTAGAAAATAAAAAGAGGGCGGGGCACTTCAGGTTCAGATGTGAAACATTTTGAGCATAATTTGCCTAAACAAATTGGTTATTTGAATTCTTCTCAGAAAAATACCCAATTTCAAAAAACAAATCGGCCGAAACAAATATCGGGAAGTAAAGTTATGAGCATTTTAAATCCATCATTGTTTTAGGGTTTTTCTGGAAAAAGCTATGATTTTCTATAGTAAGTCATTTCTACACCCTAGTTTTTGTTGAAGATTTATTCCAAGCATGATATTTTTTACTGTAAGAGATTATGGCCCTAGTATTGAAGAATTTATACAATATCACAAGTCATTATGGAAAGAGCAGTGGAAATATTTTGTAGACTGGGGTTTCAAAGATGATTCTCTCATATGGTGGTAATCATTTAACCATTCTGAGTGGATGTCACTTTTTGAGGAAGCACTTGAAAAAATGATTTTATACAAGTGGTCTCATACAAAGAGTAAGGATAAAGAAATCACTAAGAGTATATTTTCATTGGGAAAATCTATATTACAAGTTCATGGTTGTATTCATAAACAAAATATCTTTGTTTCTATTCACCCTAGTTGCCAACAAAATTTTATCAATATTTAGTTGGTTAATTGATTGCAAATTCCTACAAAGAATATTCAGAGCATATAGGTTGAGGGTGAAAATGTTAAAAATTTTAAAGATTTAAAGCTCAGTATAGATAAATATGTGTTGCATTCATATTTTTATGCTATGAATATGGATGAAGTGGATATTGTTTTGGGATATCCTAGGATAGAATTTGTTATCTCCTCAAACGGTTTTGTAAATTTTGAGGAATTTCACTCTTTCAGGCTTAATTTATCATTTTCTTTGGTCATTTTACGTAATCCATATCTTCAAATTCCCCATTAGGTTCCTATTGATTATGTTTGCTTCAGACCCTTGTGACACTGTCATTGACTTTCATTCCAAAACCTAGTTAGTATTTCTTATAAACTTAGGTGGACTACAATTCAATTGTCAAACATAGCAAAACATTGTCCTTTTCATTATAATTCTCGTGATTAGGATCCCATCAAAGAAATTCATTTCAGTAGTTCCAATCCTATTTTCCATGTCTTTGATTCATATGTAAAGGATGACCATGGCCTATTGATTTTCCTGAACTCTGGAAATGTATACTCGATATCACTAAGCCATCATATCACCTGTCCATTGAGCGGTCAAATCAATTATCTTAAGAAGAATCAAAACATGGGGACGGATGCTACTCTCTGTAAAAGATTTTTTCCACGAAATGATAGTCAACCAAAAGGTTCACAAAATGAAAGTGTTTTTCAGTATTCATCTATTTTCCAAGAATAGATATTAGCTATTCTATAAAGCCAAAAATTGATATTGCAAGAATAGGGTTTCCACGAAGAGGATTGAGAATTTCTTCTGAAAACTTTATTGTAATCTCCTTTTGCAATATGTTATATTCGAAGAGAGCACCTCGGCTCTGGGGTTCTGTGTATTCTTCCAAATCACTTAGACAATTATTTACTTCAAGTTCTCATGAACATAAAAAAAATCCCCTTTTACACACATTACCATTTCCTGCAGTTGAAAGGGTTGTATATAGTAGCTGCTCCATTCATCAATGTGAGAATGAAGATGTTATTGAATAAATTCTTCTGCATGCCATACTTTAAATTTTCACCTATCAACCTTGTTTCCTGAATGGGCACACTGAGGTTTTCCAGTTGTTGAAGGAGACCAACTCTTGTTGTGAATAAAGGCAGATGGGGATATTCCAATTAGATGATGATAAGATCTTGTGCAAATAGATTTGCCAACAAAATAGAAAACAAGTCAAAATTGAATTCTATTTTTGGTGAAGGATGAAAAGGTGTCAATGCTCAGCACTTGGATTATCCATTGAAGATACTCACCAATTGAATTTGCTCATACAAAGTGACTTACAGCCAGTCTGTAGTGCAAATCAGGTTTCCTTAGTATATCGCATTTACAGACTAGTGGATTTTATTGTATATGAATATTTGGTCAAAGATACACCTCAATTTTAGTAGTCAAACATTGGATAGGTTTTTTAGCTGGAAGGAATCGATGGTATAAGTCTCCTACAGTTATCAGGAAGCTGGGAGAAAATGCATTTATGTAATCTTGAAGATTGTTTCAAAATAGAGCTTCTGGTGGCTTAGGCAGGCTTTCAAATATTTCTTTAGCCACCGAAAGAAAAGCTTTCAGTGGCTTACAGGTTAGAATTTTGGCTCTCCTAGCCACCGAAAGCACAAAACAGGGAAAAAAGCTACTATTTTTTCATAGATCCAAGTTTCCTTGATCCAAATGACATGAGGACAGTTTATAATCATAGATAATAATTAATGGCATCATTATTGGGTTTCTATTCCAGTTATAAAGGGTGCCATCAAGAGGAGAAGATTGAGTTTGCTACATAATTTTGGCAAAAAATTGTCTTTTTGACAAAGGTGGAAAGTTCAAATTATCTACCAACTTATGAAGATCTACTATAGCTGTCAAAGACTTTGAAGATCATTTGAGATAAGATGTTTACCTATGAAATAAGATCTTTTCCTATTTTCATGAATTTGTTTTGACTTTCTATTTTAAGTAAATTTGATCCAGTTTTCCAGGATCTAGATATCTTTTGTAAAGGCTATAAAGACAATAAATTATGAAGATGTAAAGGGTTCGAGTCTGGATACTAGAAAATGCTATTATTGTAATAGATTGTTCTCATATATAATACATAATCACATGTTCCTTTCATTATTACTATCGTATTACCATCTCTTTTCTTTTCTATACTTTGATTCAAGTTTGTCTTAAATGCTAATGACGGTTATCTCATTTTTTCAGTTCATAAGCTTGATTTAATAGTAATCTACACTATATTTATTCAACCCATCACCCATCTGATTTGGTTGATAAATATAGAATTCTTCACCCACAGTTCAACTACTCATCTAATATTTAATTCTTGAAAGACTTGTCTCATCTGGTTATGTATTTGGTTGTCTTAAGAGTAAGTCAGTTATCTAGTATCCCATTTGATCCAAAAAACATATAAAACCAAACACATTTTAAGTTACCAGGCTTCTTCTACCTACAACCTAAGAAGGACTCCTAGAGTGATAATAGAATCCCTGGGTACCATTAGTATTAATGTGCAAAAACAATTTTTGAAGTTGTGGTACAAGAAAAAAACATCACATTGAAGGATGTGTCTCTTAATAAGAAAGATGGGCCCATAGAGGCCAACAAAGTAATTATTTTCAAGTTCGAACTTGAATTGGAGGCAGAGTCTACAGAAGGAGATGAAGAAAAACCACAGGAAGGTCACAGTCAAGAAGCTAAGGAGGTCATTGACTCAAAGGAACAATGTGTTACATATTTGAAGAAAAATGAAAAAAATCCTACAGTTTTTGTATATCATCATCCACATCATATAGAGAAACAAGAGTCATCAAGGAAAGGGTGTGAGCTTCAACACATTTATGCACCAGCATAGAATGAGATAGGAAACTGATCAAGAGGTGCATGGATGACCACGGACACTACCAGAAGAGATCAGGATACAAAAATAATCCCATAGGAACTCCGACAGGATGTAGAGAAACATCAAAGTGGTAAGGCAACAGATGGAAATTGTGTTCGGCTTCCATTGGGATGGATGGATGGTCGTACTTGGTACCAGATGACTACATTGATTAACCAGTCATATTGTATGTTTTATTTTCGTGTTTCGAGGAGGAAACATGTGAAGGGAGATGGAATGTAGTATACCTAGGGAGGTACCCAATGAGAATGTGGTTATGTATTATTAGTGGAAGTCATTTAATATATGAGAATGTGGTCATTCAGTGTAAGGTGGACTAGGTCCACTATATTAATAAAGGCAGACTATGGTAGTAAGATGTAATAAATGTGAGAATTCTCTCTAGAAGGTTCATAGGAGATAGAGAGAGATATATAAAGAAGAGTAAGAAATGTAATGATACATAGTGAAGAATATTATGAATGTATCAAGCATTGCTTGAGGAGTTTTATCCTTCCTTAAGGATTATTATATGATGTTACCCTACCTCAAGGGTTTTGTCTACATTCTTGTGTTCAATGGTTTGGTGAATGGTTTGGTTTATTCTTGTTGATATTGTGGGTTTATTTTGAGATTTATCTTCGTATATATTCAATTATTTAACAATTGGTATCAAAAACATTTCCTTGGCAAAAGAAGGGGATAATGTTTTGGCTCTTTTTGCATATTTTTCCTAGAAAAAAGAATGGTGGCACACTTCAGGTTCAGATATGAACCTTTCTTAGTAGAATTTGGCCAAAAAAAACTGTACATTTGAATTCCTCTAAGAAAAATGTCCAATTTCCAAAAAACAATCGGTTGAAACAGATTTCGAGAAGTAAAGTTATGTGCATTTTAAATTCAGCAGTTTTTCAGGGTTTTTCCGAAAAAGCTGCGATTTTCTATAGGTTTTTTTTCCATGGATGGCTAAGTTATTTTTCTTATTTATATAGTAGTTTAAGATGCATTTTCCAAAAATAATTGTATATCTGAGTTCGTATCACAATTTCACCTAATTTCAAAAAACAAATTGTCCAAATCGAAGCTCTAGAAGTGAAGATATCGTTGATTTAAAATCAACTATTTTGGGGGGCTTTTCATGATGGTGACAGGACTACAGAGTTCATAACTTTTCATAGGGTGCTCAGATTTCTACCATATAAGTTCCATTGGATAAATAATTTTAATATATTTCTTTTGATATATTATATGTGGTGTTTCTGATGGATATATGTTCTCAAATCATGGCAGACATTAAGACAACAATTCAAGAGTTCAAAGTTGAAATGCAGCATATTCTAGAGAAACATATTCAAGATTTCAAAGTTGAAATGAAACGTATTCTAGAGAAACATATTCAAGAGTTCAAATTGAAATGCAACATATTCAAGATTCCAAAATTTTAACGCATATTATGGACGAATATAATCAAGAAAGATATGTTTGGTATGATTTTGAGGCCGATTGGGATGATTGGTATATGAACAGTTGTCATTTTTGGGATGATAACTATTTCCATCTTCTATTGGATGAATCTACTCCCCCTCGGGTAAATAAATTCCTAGAGAGTAAAAACGGTCATTCTCTGCATATGCTTCTTCAGTTTTATTATTCTCTAGTCCAAGTGAATGCATTTTTTGTTGGTTCTAAATACTTCGATCCACATGACCAGTGTCAATCTTTAGAGCATCATTTTCAGTTTCTTTCCAAGTTCTAATATCTTCAACGTGGAGTTCACATGAGCATTTAGACATGGGACCTACGTTCATAGTGGCAGTTCAATTACTTCAGCATAGTGGCTCACATTTAGACATGGAACCTTGGTTCTTTAGCCTTCTTCAACAATATGGTCCACAATTATCCATGGAACCCTGGTATATGGTTGTCCACCCTCATAACAAGCGTTGAGGACAACGCTTTCATAAGGGGGATGTAATGTTAGGTAGCTAGAGGGGTAGTGGAGACCATTCAATGTAAGGTAGACTAGATCCACTTTATCATTAAATAAGGCCCACTATGGTATTTAGATATAATAAATGAGTATTTAGATATTATAAATGTAAGATGACTTCTTAGAAGGTTTTGCTTCTATAAGATTCCCCCTCTAGAATGTTCTTAGGTTATGGTAACACTATATAAAGGGATTCAAGCAATGTAATGAGACATGAAGAGAAGTATTGTATTTGGAGTGGTAGCTCAATAGGAGGAACACCCCTCGATGAAGCAAGTGAATGGGAGAGGATCCCTTCCATAATAGGATCCATTGTATGGTGTTTTCCTATCTCAAGGGTTTGATATAATAAAATGTGGTTTTCTATATTATTTCATATATCTTGTGTGGTGATCGTATTCATATATCTTTGGTACTATTGTGGTATTTTGTACTCAAATCTATTCAGGTACTTCACATGTCAACAATGGAAGAATTACATTATGGGGAAGGAATGAATCATCCACACTAATCACAGGCCTCTCTAATTCATGCATACACAATAAATGTTACAGAATGACCGCCATCAGAAGTGGTACACGTACTTGCAAGAATTCCACTTGAATATCAAGTACAAGAAGGGTAGCAACAACCATGTCGTAGATTGTCTCAGTTGTCCCCCAGTGGTAGCGCTAACCACAGTTCTTAAATCATGTGGACATGAGACATCTGGATGGCCAAAATTATATAATAATTACTTCGACTTCTCTATTTCCTATCAGACATTGAGTGTAGGAAAACATTTCCGTACTTTCATATCCAGGATTGATTGTTATTCCATTTGAGCCATCTTTGTGTTCCTTAAAGAAAGCGTGCCAAGATGATTTTGGAAGCATATTATAGTTGATTTGCGGGACATTTGTTTGTAGACAAGAGATGGTAGTACTGCAAAAGCATTTTTTTGGTCCAAAGATTCGACAAGAGGTTTGCAAGTACATCAGATCATATAATGCATATACCATTTCCAAGCCCACCATCAAGAAACAAAAGATATACACCCCTCTTCCTACTCCGGATAGGCCTTGGAAGTCCATATCCATGGACTACATTTATGGTCTACCGTCAACCAAGCATGGGAAAGACTGTGTCTTCACAGTCATTGATCGATTCTCTGAGATGGAAATTTTGGCACCCTACAATAAGATCATTGTTGGTCTCTAAATATGTTCTAAAAACAATCATAGTTTAACATTAATTTATCAACCCGAGGATTCATCTTTTATTTCAAGAATATCAGCAAAGTCTAGTCAGATAGCTCATAGAGGTTAAAATCGTGTAGCTAAAGAAAATCTAAGTTTATCAACAATCAAGTTCCTCACACGTTCATTAAAATTTTGAATCTAATATTTTACTGAACATGATTGAAATCTTATCTATAACGTACTTAGAAGCATGAATTGAATTGATGAATTGATATAATTAAGAAATAGGAATTGAATCTATGGAAAATCTTAATAAATTGATCTATTGAGGACTACCTAATCTGTTGGAAATAAATAACCGAGTACTGTAAATTGAGAAAAGAACAATGAATGAAAGGAACAAAAAATGCTAATTTAGCAGAAAGGAACAACAACTACTAAACTAAGCGAAAGGGGCAGCAAATTCTAATTTAAGAGGACAGGAACAACAAATACTAAACTAAGCAAAAGGGATAGAAAATACTAATTCAAGCGAAAAGGAACAACGCGTGTGAAAATGAGAGGAATTTTCAAGCAATAAACTACAGCAAAATGGAATCTAGAACAACAATCGATAACATTCACAATGAAGCATCTATCTTTTGCAATAAAACAACATGAAAGTATTAACACACTCACACATTTATCTTAATCACCACAGAGGAGATTTAAACCATAAAACAGAAATCAAACTGATACAATTACAGATTGAGACAGTAACTCCTTTAGACTAGGCCCTCGGTCCTCAGAAGTATTGTTGCTAGAAACTCCATATGTGGAAATGATGAAAATGTTCAAAGCCTTTATTAATTCCATAACTGATACAACATTTACAAAAGTTGTTTGTGCATAGCAATTCTGAGTTGTAAATGCTTGGATAAAATTCTTAGATGATCCTTTCCAGGATCCACTACCCTTTATATATTACAAAATATAGGTAAATTAATCTATCCTGAGGATCGAGATATCCTCAAGATC